>OX030951.1:29016453-29033953 GCA_943735915.1 Pherbina coryleti
TTAAATGATTAAATTATGCAGGAATCATATTTTTACGTCTTTTTTTTCTAGTCTGGCTTGCTCTTAAAATAAAAAGTATAACTAAAAATTTTGAACTTGACCTTTATGTCGTAAGTAGAATTAACAAATCTGTACCACTTCTATTTGGCCTACTATAAAAGCAAATTTTATCTCGAACAAAACTCAAATTCAAAACTTGAAATTAAAAACAAAAATCCTTGCTAGCAAATTAATTTATTTAATTGTTGTGGGGGTGCGCCCATAAATTGTTAACCCCAACAATAACCGCGAAAATTAAAATTTAATTTATAGCCGTTTTATCGGCGAGTTAATAAACTAAAAATGGCCCATAAATTTTGCCAACAATCGATCAATTTCGAGAAAACAAAAACAATTCCATCAAAATAAAATTAACACAAGCAACTCACGAACAGCTCAGCTCATTGAACAATTAAAAAGAACTTAAAAAAGTGTTTCGTGGTAATGCAAAAAAAAAAAAAAAAAAACAAAACTAAACAATAAAGATCAGGCAAAGAAGTGCCAAGGTCAATACAAATCCATAAAAACAAAGGCATTTAAAAAAATTAACAGTTAAGTAATTAATTTTGGCTACTTATTTTAAGGCATTCCACTTTGTGGAATTTTTTGTGCTTAGTTAAAAAATAATCAATAAAATTACGATTAAAAATTAAGGCAATAAGTCAAGAAATGCCGAGCAGTCAAGATCGGCCAATGACTGCTGGACCAATGATCAATGCTTCTTGATTTAACAAAAGCAACGCGTGTGATTTTGTGAATTTGGAATTCAGCATCAACTCAATTTAACGAAGTAATCAAATAAAAATCAACCACATTTGCCGCAGGGTAGCTACAGTTCGGGTTTGTTTTTTTTTCCTTTCTTTGTACGTCAAGTTTTCGTAGGTGGTTGATAGGGGCAGGCAGGAAACCAAGAGCTAAATTTGACATTCATCTTTGTACAAAATTATTTCCTCCATTGCCATCAAAAGCCGCCGCGCAATCGATCCATGATGAAGGAGTCCTCCACGATAAAGTTTTAAAAATTTTTTTTTAACCGTTTTTTTACATGCAAGCCTTTAAACTGCACGACTCGCTGACGAGTTTGTTGTATTGCGGCATTGTTGAAGATTGAAGGGTATTTCTTTATTTTTTTTTTCGTTTTTGTTTAACTTTAACTTAAATTAAACTTGCTTACCAACCAACCAATACGGAAGCAATTCTTTGTTTGCTTGCGTATATAATTGTCGTTGACTAAGGGTTAAGTGTGACAAATTGCTGCTGCTGCTGCCACTACGACAAATTGTTGTTTTGCTTGAAAGCAAGCGATCAATCAAAACTTGAGGCCATTTTGTAATCTTTTGTAGTTGTAATAAAAAAATTCTAAAAAAAAAAAATTGTGAAATGTTGTGAAAAAATTAATCACATGGGTTGATTAATGGTTAATTAATCTTTAAGACAACTTAGAAAGAATTCTGAAGTAAAATTAAAACTTCATATTTTTGGCACCAAACTATTTCTTGATGTGATGTGTGGTTACCAACTTTCCTGTGCTACCTTTAATCCCAATGTGTCAACCAATTCAAAAAGCTATTTTCTGCAGGAATAAAATAATTTACCAAGTGCCAAAAATCCAAATAAGTTTTCAATATCAAAACCCCCCAAGGAATATCCTTGCTACGGGCCTTACACAACATACAGCTATTGACAACTAATTAGAAACACTCTCTTCATATTAGCGCTTGATAAACAATAATGAAAAATATAAAAATTCTCCTGCCAGGGTCGGTTGAAACAGTGCCTGGGGTCAATTGAAACACATGCAAATTATACAAAATATAATAAATTAACATGTTTTATTCATCGTCTTATAATTGATTTGATGACTCGTAATGGCACAGTTGAACATTAAAAATATTTTTTTATTAATATTTAAATCTGTCACGATACTTATAATCTTAGAATTTTTTTAATCAGCCTTCAAAGGTTTATATTAAGTATAACTTAAATTATTTAATAATCAGATGTTGGTGACGATTATTTTTTGTAGTGTTTGTCTTCTACTTGTTATTATATTTCTCAAAATTTAACAGCATTTATTATAAACTGGATTTTTTTCAACTGTTTCAACTGTCCCCAACCACCAACCGGGTATAAAACGGTTCACAGCAAGAATGATAATAAATTTTAATAAAAACTAATCAGCCATATTAGTCAGCATATTCTAAAAACTTCAACTAAAACGATATAAACCTCTACATGCTCTTATTTTAATATAACATATATAATAATTGCAAAAGTGAACAAAAAATACTTAATTTTTCGTTGAAAAATGCAATAGAGCCTCCTATACACAACAACAATGCGCGAAGAGCGAAGCAACATAAAATTTCGTGTTTCGACTTCTCACTCGCTTTGTTCTCCCCTTGTGCCCCTCAACCTCATCACGTTGGCAAGATATTAGCTTTGTTTCAACCGTTCACTGTTTCAACCGTCCACCGTTTCAACCGTCCACCGTTTCAACCGTACCCAGTCTACCCTACAGCTCAAAAAAAGCGCTACAGCTCATTAGAAACGTTAAGTTGTGAATTAAAATTTTTTTTATTAAGAGCTATTAGAATTATTTTCTTAATTTAATTTGTAAAAAATATAAAAACGATTATTTTTAAGACTTATAATAGGAAAAAGCAAAATCACAACACAAAGAAGCTGCATTTTTTTATCTTCGCAAAGCTGAAAAAAGGCTTAAAAAAATAGCGTTGCAGCTCAAGTCTTCCGAACAAATGGTTTTTAATGCTTTATAGCGTATAAGCAAATATGACACAATTAACAATGTTCCGGGAAAAAAGAAACCCAGAAAAAACTTCAACGCACACTGACTGAATGATAACTCGAATCTCCAAAGACGTCCCAAAACTGTCATCCACAGATATACAGGTATGCAAGTACACTAAGGGAAATAACGCATATTAGCATTATCCACGCCTGAGTATAAATTTTATTCAAATATTTCCGTGGATAAATCCAATGTTTTCCTTACAACTCGTTTTTTTCCCGTATTTGAATTTTATTTATACCACACACGTACACACATATTCCATACAAGTAAGCACATACTCCGACAAGCAACAACAGCATCGCACTCTGTTCCTGCAGTTTATTTCTTGCATTTGCAGTTCTTATAGTTCTCATTTAGTTATTGTTGCAAGAGTAATATAGTATGTATGTTTGGCAAAGAAATGAAATTATGTAGGGTGGAGTGACAACTCGGTATTTTCCCAAGAACATCTTGCACCGGTTGTCATTTACCTGCATAATTTGCTTCTACCTACATATATTTTGGACATTACTTTTTCGTTCTCTATTTCATACTATGTTTGACAGTTGGTGCCCTAATATTGCACCAACTGTCAAACATATAAATTAGAGAACGAAAAAAGTGAAACGAGAATAAATTATACAGGCAATGGCATTTGATGAACGCAATATGAAGAAAATAATACCATAAAACCATTAATAACATATTCAATTTAAATATGTTTTTTTTTAAATTCAATATTTTTATATAAATTTTCCTTAAATGCGATAGTTTATTTTTAAATAGTAAATATTTGAAAGATATTTTAAAAGAATTCGTGCATAATTTTAATATATTTTTTATTAATTCTGTTTAAATATTTAAAGATTTAATTTAATTAAAAAAGTATTCAAATAAATTTTAAATATTTACGTAGTCGATTTATTCAAATGCGTTATTGATGCAAAAATTACTCGCTTTTTGGATAAATTAAAAAAGTTTTTGGATAAATTTAATATTTTTTCCTTTAGTGTATGAAACGACTGTGTTTTTCTTGAAATAAAGGCTTTTATTCGAAAAGTATCAAAACAAATATTCAAAGTATGTTCCATCAGAATGTATGCATTTATTCCATATTTCTTGCAGTGTGCCAGTAAAAGTTTGTATTTTTTTAAGCGAACCAATCGTCGAGCCATTTTCCGACATCTTCGTACGGAGTAAATGGCTGCTCACCAAGTACGTGACCCATCGATGCAAACAAGTGATAATCGAATGGTGCCAAGTCTGGTGAGTAAGCCTCATGGGGCAACACTTCCCACTTAAGTGCTTCCAATGTGTTTCGAATTGGTTTTGCGGTATGCCAGGAAGCATTGTCATGCAGGAAAATTACTTTGTGCTGCCTACTTTGATACTCGGGGCGTTTTTCCACCAATGAATGGTTCAACTACGATCAGTTGTTGCTAGTAGCACACAGTATTAACCCGGTTTAAGGAGCTCATGATAGACCACACCTTTTTGGTCCCACCAAACACAGAGCATCGCAGAGTCTTCTTACCAAAGCGATTGGGTCTTGCAGTCGATGTGGATGGTGCGCCTGGATCTACCCATGATTTTTTTCGCTTAAGGTTCTCAAAATAGATCCACCTTTCATCCCCTGTGACGATGCGATGCAAGAATGACTTCCTCTTGTACCATTCGAGCAAGATTTCGCATTTGGTTTTTCGTCTCTCCATCTGCTTGGTTTTGGATGTTTTCTGGCACGTTTTTTTAAATATTATATAACACTTTTATTGTTGTGCGGTTTTCAGTGTTGCCAGATGTCAAGACAATCAAAAACAGCTGATAATTCATTTATATGTAAACAGCGGTTTCATACTTGCACACCTGGTACAACGTGATATTCAAGAAAAATTAAATATCAAAATATCCAAGCGGACCATTTCACGCAAAAGTTTGGCAAAAGTCGGGCTACATAGCAAGCAAGAACCCACTTCTAAGTAGAATGCAAAGAAAACGAATAATCTACTCAGAAAGAAAAGAAAAAAAAAAAGAAAAGAAAATCGAATAATCTTTGCAAATTGGAATTGGTCTACAAATCCGTGGAAGAATGTCCTTTGTAGCGATGAAAATAATCGCCTCGGTCTTGATGGTCGGAGACATGTCAGACGGTCTATAAAACAAGGATTTAATCCTCGCTATGAAATTGGGGTGCTTCTGGTATGGGGTTGGGCCAATAACAACCATTTTTGGAATTTGAGAAGATGGCCTGGGAGTCGCATAATAATAATGCTTAATGAGAAAGTGAAGATGGCCTGGGAGTCGCACAATACATAATAATACTTGATGAGTTCACGAAATTTACATTTTTCTATTTTCGTCGAAATTCACGAAGTTGTCTGCTTTTTTCAATGTGTGTCAAACACCAACTAAATGACGCAACTTGCTCAAAATTTGATAGTAGTCTATAAACAGCTGATAGCTGACAGAACCAGTGTTGCATTTAAAGTTACTACGCGTGAAATTCAAAAAGTCGCCGACTAAATTGATCTTGTAAACTAAATGGCAGAACCCGGTACTGCTACTTGCTTGCTTTGTTCAGCCCGAACCTCTGCTTCCTTAATTCTATCTTTCCATTATATCTCGGAAACATTTTTCAGGTATTTATTTAACAATTATTCTCGTAAGCTTTGTACTGTTTCTTGGGCTGGTTCTGTATTTCCGCTTATGATGCATTCATGCATTCATTCGCTTTGTTGTAAATCTACCAACATATGTCCGTAATTATTCATCGTCATCTTCGTTTAAAGAACGAAAAACATTAACACATGAATTATGATTTATATTAAACAACGGAAAAAATGTCTTCCTCAAGCCTTGAACCTTTAATGGCCAGACATTAAATCCTGTTACTCCAACCCTGACAACACAATAAATCTTTTTGTTTGTGTTATAGAAACGCGCGCTAATAATTTTTGCGTTTTTGAACTTGAAGGATTTTTGTGAAACAAAATAACGCAGTTGTCGTTATCACGATTTGTTGTTGGTTGTTTCGAGCTTGTTTCTTCTAAGCATTGCAATAAATAATTCAAGCTTATTGTTGTTGTTGTTGTTGTTGTTGTTGTTGTTGTTGTTGTTGTTGTTGTTGTTGTTGTTGTTGTTGTTGTTGTTGTTGTTGTTGTTGTTGTTGTTGTTGTTGTTTTCGCTATTGTTATTGCAAGCTTACGAAAAATATTGTTATTATTTTTGAGATTTCAATAATTAATGTTCTCGTTCTCTAAATGTTGCTAAATGATTTATTATCATTACTTTAATTAACATTAAGCTTGAAGCTTTCTTTCCGCTGAGCTTTTGCCGCCAAAAAAAAAACATTGAAGTCAACGCCATTGAACTTGAGTTGGACACAAAAACTAAGGGATTTGAGTCGAGTTTTTTTTTCATTTCCGAAAGAATCTCAAGACGACTACCAACATCATCATCATCATCATCATCATCATTTATCGTCTTCTTCGCCGTAGAGTTCATGAACTTGAAATGCGTTTGTTTTATGAACTTAAGCGAGAAAAAAAAGCCAGAAAATATGTTGATGAAGATCATCGTTTTTTAATTGCTGCTTATGTTGTTGGTGATACTGCTGTTGTTGTTATGTTTTTACCAGTAATAAGAATGCATTTCATATTTTTTTCAAACATAAACAATTTCTTTTGATTGTCGTTTCTTTAAGTGTTTTTGTTGATGTTTATTTTGTCCGCTGTAGTACTAAAACTTGAGGTCAAGGAAACCATTTCCTTAAAGCAAAGTGATAAAAATCGATCTAAATTTGTTTTTTTAAATTAGTTTGAAAAATACAAAAACCTAAACCTTTAAGTTCCAAATCTAATTGAGTTCTTACGGATTGCAAATCGAATTTAAAATATTATTCAATCCAAATCTAAAACTGCATTGCTTTTTTACATAATTTTTTTTAAATACCCTTTGTATGGAGTCCTCTTAAGGTACTCTATAGTACGCCGTTACTTTATCCATTTGCTGAACAGATAATATTATATCGTTATTATAAAGGTATAACTCACGCAACTAAACCCTAGTTTTCAGAAAATCCCTTTTGAAATGTCAATGCGTTGAAATCTTTAGTAGCCACCTTTCGGTAAAAGGGGAAATAAAGCAACTTTTGACGTCTCGGATAAAAAATAAATCCAAATTATTATTACATTTAATCATAAAACATAATTTCTAATTTTGAAATTGCTACTTTTGTCACTTATGATCCCAATTTTCTCACGATCCTGACATGAAAGAAACAATTTAATTACAGTTTCGAGATCAGTGAAACTCAAAACTTGGGAAAATATGATGACGAATTTCATTTTTAAACTTTCCCGGAAACTTGCTGAAACTTTCTAAAATTAAATACCCTGAAATAACAAAATGCGTTAAATAAATAACTGTTAAATAAATAACTGTTACTTGCCGGGACTATGAAACTTTATGGTGTTAATTCGAGCTATTTATGGATCTTTTTATTTTTATCTGCACTTTTTTTTTTTTGTTAAGAAGGGGAAACAAACTTAAACCAAAAAAACTAAAACTATAAATTCGCTCTTTTCTTCAAGATTCCAGAAATCTTTGCTTGGCATTCTAAAATAGTTTGATATTTAATTAAAAAAAAATTATTCCTAAATAATTTTAAAATTTTAAAATAAATCAATATAAATATCTACTAATTTAATGTTATTTCTTATATTTTCAGGTATGTTCGATGCTGATTCTTATGAATAATTTTCAGAACATTGGTAACTTTAAAAAGCTTTTTAGTATCAGAATGAAATCGATTTAAAACTGTTTTAGAAAAGCTTTAATATGTATACGGGTATGCAGGTTTGAAGATAAGCTTCTTTTTTACAATTTGTGATTTTCTCGAATGTCAAATTCGAAAGCTATTCACAACCAATGATAAATTAAAATGTCTTCTCAGGAAAAAAAATCTTGTAAAATCTTTTATTTTGCCTCCTGACTGTGACTGTGTATAAACCCTTAATAAAGTTTTCCGCCTCACATACATCCTACACTTTTTACATTTGATTTTCCCTTTCCCGCTTATATCCATTTTCAAAACCCAGGCAGACAGACTTCACTGAATCGTATAATAAGGACTGTGTCGAAAGAAATTCCCCACTCTTCCCACATTATTTCTCTCAGTGCATCAGTTTGTATGCAACCCTGCGCATGCCGTTAATAAGAGAGCATTTCAAGCTTTTGGAAACATTTGACTTTTGTTTACTTTTTGTCGCTATATTCAAAATACCGCAAATTTCATTAAAAGTGTGAAAACAAATTTTGTACAATTACTTTACAGAAAAAGGAGTCATATTGTGCACTTGTAAAACGATATAAAGTTTCACACAAATCAATCAAAAATATAGTGGAAGGTTATGGCGAACACGCCACTCTATCGAATTTACCAAAAAGTGGTCGGAAAATGGGTCCACATCGTCCCGATTTAGAGCTAAAGTTGTTGAGATTGATAAAGAAGAAGCCTTCGATGTCAGTCCAGGATTTAGCCAAAAACGACTCCGTCAAGACGGTAAAAATTGAAAAGTTTGGAAGCAAGGCTCTCATTTGGCAGGCGTTTTGTAAATGTCCTGAATGGCCTGAAATCAAAAATATTTGTCACAACAGGGACAATTAACACCAAAATTTACGAAAAGGAGTGCCTCCAGAAACTGCTCATACCATATTCTGGCGCGATCTGGCTTCAGCTCATTACGCCACATCAACATTAAAGTCGTTTAAGGACAATGCTATTAATTTCGTTAAAAAATCCGGCAAATGCTCCTGAGCTACGACCAATAGAGCATTACTGGACTCTAATGAAACAAAGTTTAAACAAACCCGGAAATTGTGCTAAAAATTTCACAAACATCAAACGGAATTGGCAAAGAGCATCTTCTACCCTAACGAAAGAGGTAGTACAACTTCTGATGAAGAGCGTTAAGCAAAAAATTCGAAAGACTTTTAAAACCTATATTATTTTTTATCAAAACTATTTAATATTTTTCATAAATTTGTCTTTTAGTGATACCTGGCTTAAAAAAATAAATACTTGAATATATTTGAAACTATAGATTAAATTAAATGGGGAGCTTCTTTTCGATACAGTCCTTAGGTGTAACTCCTCAAATCCTTGGCTCAGAGCGAAAAACCTGAAATAGGTATTATTTTTTTAATTTTTTAACTCAAATATTAATGTAAAATTAATTACTTAAATTAATATTTAAGTTAAAATAAATATTTATTTAATTTCAATTTTCTCTCACTTGAATTTTTTGTTTAAATTTAATAATTTTTTTATTTAAATATAATTTTATTTTTATTTAATTTTGTTTTATTTTAAGACTTGTAGAAATAATTTTCTTTTTAATGATCATTGTTTGTTTTTATATTTTTATTTTATTTTATAAATATGAATTTCATTGAATTTTTCACACGAGATTGTAATTGAATTTATTTTTTGTTTATATTTTGTTTTATTGGTTTTTAAAATTTTTTTATTATTTTTTTATCAAGTTTGTTATTCAATTCTTTTTAATCAAATTTGCATTTTCTTAACTTTTAATACTAAAACTAAAAATTAAACAAATGTTATTTTATAATTATTTTGTGATTTTCTGACACCCTCTTATTTAATTCTGGTAATTATCCAATGTTTATGTTTTTAATTAATTTAGGCCTTACCTTCATTTTTGTATTGTATTGTATTTTATTATATCTATTTATCAATATTTGTATTTTGTATTTTATATTGATATATAGAAATTGTTTTTTTTTCATATAAAAGTTATAAAATATGTTTTTTTTTAATTAATTAAATAAACATTTTATTTTTTATGCTTATATAACAAAACATCTTTTGTATATTTTTAATTTAATATAAGACTGATTCTGAAAGAAAAAAAGTTTTTTATTTAACCTTGATTTCCTCTTATGTATAAATATAACAGGTTTTTTATATGTTCATATTTTTCATTTGATTAGTTTTGCTTTTAGAATATTTAAATTTTTTGTTTTTGGAATATGTAAATTTGTTTTTTTAATATATAAATTTGCTTTTGGTATGTTTAAAATTTATTTTTGGAATATTTAAATACATAAATAATTTTTTTTTAATTGTAAATATATTTTTTTTTATGCATTCAACTTTTTTAATTAATACTTTTACCGTTTAAGAAAAAACTTTGTGTTAGGTTTTAATTTATTTTTTTTATTATATTTTTGTTTTTTTATTTTATTTTATTTTTGTTTTATGTTTTGTTTAATCCATGTTGTTTTACCGTTTAAGAAAAAAATTTTGTTTTAGGTTTTAATTAATTTTTTTTATTTTATTTTTGTTTTTTATTTTATTTTATTTTTGTTTTATGTTTTGTGTTTTGTTTAATCCAAATTTTTTTTTGACTTTTTAATGTTTTTAAATTTTTTTTTTTATTTATTTTAATATAAATTAAATTATGTTTTTAATTTTGTATATTAATTTCAATGTATTATCAAAATTGGTTGTTTCATCAAAATTTCTGGACTACCATCGCAAGATTTCAAAAATTTTATTATAGCTTATCGAATATACCAGACAATTCATGAGAAGTTTTGATCATAGAATTAAATCTAAAGAATTACTTCGAAAGAGAACTAACCAAATTAAGAAAATGTTTGAAAAAACAGTGAATTTTCCGACTTTTTGATGAATCATCAGCGATCAGCGAAAATCAAAATATTAAAAAAAACAAGAATTCCGTGCCTTTCCGAGAGCATCAAAAGATTTGTCATCACGGCGCTTTAAAAGTTGCTTAACACAAATTAGTAGTTTAATTAAAAATAACCATTTTGTTTTTTTTTTTATTTTAAAATCAAAAATGAATCAAATTGTATAACATGTATGAAGATTTTTGCACGTATTCTGTTAAACATCATGTCTCGCACTGCAATCGCAGAAAAAAAAAACAAAATAAAACATGTCGGAAATTTTGTTTGTTTACATTTAGTGCATGTTTTATCCGCTGCTCCTCCCGCTGCTGGCCCGCCAAAACAAAGCGGTTTCTGGAAAAGTCCACTTTTGTGCGCGTTTGTTGCTAGCCGCGCGGTTAAACACTTAGAAACGCACACAACGCCAAACATGTCTGTACATATAGTACTCGTCTATGTATATGGGCTAAAAATGTGGCTTGCTTTTTGCCATTTGGAGGTTTTGTTACAAAAAATGAAAAAGACCTCGTTGTAATGGCGCCGACAATTGATTTATTTTGAATTTTATTTTCTTCTTTAAATGCAGCCAACTTCACATTCATTGCATTAGGTTGCGAGTCGTTGAATTGCTTTGATGGCATCGATGTTGGCGATGGCAAGCCAACATGGCAAAACTGTCTAAGTTGATATTTATTACTTTTAGTTGGGTATTTCATACATAATTTGATGCTAATTGCCATAACGCCCCCTTCACTCGAACATTTTGACCTATAATAAAAATATCTTCCAACAGTGCTTTTTTTGTTTTTGGGAAAAATCTTTTGCGATTATCTGGCCATAAATCAAGTGCCCCACTTAAAATTTTACAATGCAAAAATCTAAAGAATCGATGCTTCTGCTAAAACTTGAGTTATTTTTCGTCTGTAATAAAGTTAAATGTTAGCTGGTCGATTCCTAAACTAAAAATTGAATGGCCTTTATAATAAAAAATCTACATAATTGCATCAAACTGAAACAAAAGCAACTCTGATATATTAAATATTTTTACATATGATCATTTTTAAAATTTTATATATATAACATTGTAATAAAAGCAGCGTTTAGTTAATAAAAATTCTTAAAACATCTCACTGAATTTCTAAAAAGTGGTAACAATAAAAGTTCAATACACTGATGCTCTAGCCACAAGCTGACATTGAACGACTCAGGCACTTGGCTGAGTTGTACAGCAAAACTATTACAGTACCCTACAAGTTTTTTCAACCCTTGCAATCTGATGCCTGCTCTTATATCTTGCCTTAAGTTAGCTGTCATCAAAATAAGTAATCCGTCAATAAAGAAGAACCACAGAGTAAGCCTCTGTTGCTGCATCCGCTTCAAACTCTTAACACGTTCTGCATGAGCTGAGCAGAGTCTTTGTCTCTAGAAAGCTGAGTACACAGTAAAAGTTGTCGAACTCGAATTCGAACAATTGTTGTTTCATAAAAAATAAAAAAAAAATCTTCCGACAATATCATAAAAAATCAATAAAGTTCCTCTTAGCCAAAAGGGACGGTCGCACATGCTAATGGAGGCGGTAGTCAATGCATCCTTTCATATTAACACAACGCAAACTTTAATTGAAAAGCTCGTTATAAAGGATTGATATGGGTTATATTGATTGATCGATTTGAGGCAATTATTAAAGCTTTTGAACTTTTTTTTCAGAGAAAATATAAAAAAATTACAAATGATACCAAAAAACAATACAAACCATATACAAATGTAAAAAAAAAAAAAAATAAAAGTACTAGATGCAAGTCACTTCATATAAAAAATACTTTTAATAAGACGTAAGACATTTATCATAAAATTTAAGGGATTTACTATTAAAGACGCAAAATACTTACTATACGTTTTAGATTTAAGATACACAATCAAGAAAGTTGATAAATGATTCTAGATTGATTTTAGATACAAGATAGGTAATGTAATATTCTAGATGGAAGATATTATCTGTAAGATATAAAATATATAGCAAATATAAAAATTAATATATGAATTTAAATTGACGATACAAGAATCTAGATACATGTTGCAATATATAAGATGCATGTTGTTATATATGAGACATTAGATATTAG
The DNA here is from genome assembly GCA_943735915.1 of Pherbina coryleti. Lineage (NCBI taxonomy): Eukaryota > Metazoa > Arthropoda > Insecta > Diptera > Sciomyzidae > Pherbina > Pherbina coryleti. The sequence goes on from OX030951.1 coordinate 29,029,123, forward strand.
ATATTAAATATAGGATATAAGATACAAGGCACAAATACAAGAAACATAATACCTATAATATATAAAAGACAGGATATAAAATATGAGATGTAAGATAGTGTAAACTGGATACTATAAAATATGAGATGTTAAAATAAATAGTAAAATAATAATATACTGTAAACTGGATACTATAAAATATGAGATGTAAGATACTGTAAACTGAATACTATAAAATATAAGCTACGAGATATAAGATATAAGATATAAGATATAAGATATAAGATATAAGATATAAGATATAAGATATAAGATATAAGATATAAGATATAAGATATAAGATATAAGATATAAGATATAAGATATAAGATATAAGATATAAGATATAAGATATAAGATATAAGATATAAGATATAAGATATAAGATATAAGATATAAGATATAAGATATAAGATATAAGATATAAGATATAAGATATAAGATATAAGATATAAGATATAAGATATAAGATATAAGATATAAGATATAAGATATAAGATATAAGATATAAGATATAAGATATAAGATATAAGATATAAGATATAAGATATAAGATATAAGATATAAGATATAAGATATAAGATATACGATATACGATATACGATATAAGATATAAGATATACGATATAAGATATAAGATATAATATATAAGATATTAGATATTAGATATTAGATATAAGATATAAGATATAAGATATAAGATATAAGATATAAGATATAAGATATAAGATATAAGATATAAGATATAAGATATAAGATATAAGATATAAGATATACGATATAAGATATAAGATATACGATATACGATATAAGATATAAGATATAAGATATAAGGTATAAGATATTAGATATTAGATATTAGATATTAGATATAAGATATAAGATAGATACGAAATAAAAAATACAAAATACAAGATACAAGTTACAAGATACAAGATTCAAGATACTAGATACAAGATATAAGATATAAAATATAAGATACAAGATACGAGATACAAGATACAAGATACAAGATACAAGATACAAGATACAAGATACAAGATACAAGATACAAGATGCAAGATACAAGATACAAGATACAAGATACAAGATACTAGATACTAGATACTAGATACTAGATACTAGATACTAGATACTAGATACTAGATACAAGATACAAGATATAAGATTCGAGGTATAAGAGATAGAAACATCTGATTTCTGCAAAAAAAAAATTAAACTTGTCCCTAGTCGTTGGTTGAAAAGCTTTTCTGGCCTTAAATGCTGCAGAGCTTTTGGCGCTTTTTCCATATCAACCCGGTTTGTTTTCATTCTACATTTCTTTTTAATTTTGCGCATTCTTTGCGCATGAAATCCGGCATCTGTCAACATTTTTCCAGCTGCAATCCATCACTTTAAATGCCGCAAATTAAGCATGGTACACACTGTGCACAACAACAACAAAAACAACAAGATCTAACATTGTAGCGCCAGCGGACTGTCACGACTTGTTTTTGCCTTGAATACAAACAGCAACAATAACAACAAAAAAAGTGACATTGGAATTTGTAAGATTTTGCTTTCATTGCTAGATTTAGAACAGCAGTGTGTGCGTGTGTTTGTGTATGGCATGGAATAGTGAAGAAATTATCGAGTGGCAGAGTGAAAGAGAGACTTGGATAGTGAAAAGGAGAGAATGAAAAAGTGAGTGAGCGTTAAAGCGAGAAAGTGCAGTTAATAAAATGCAACAAATTTATGGTTAAACGATATAATTTGTTCAACTTTGTCAGTCTGTCTGTCTGTCTCTCTTGGTAATTGGAGTGTTAGTTGTCAGAATTAATTTTGAAAAACTAACTAATGAGCTTTTATTTATATTTAAACTAACTAATGAGCTTTTATTTATAGAAGTATTTGGAGCTGAATCTTACATTAACTTTGAAAAAGATAGCTCACGTTAGAATCATCTCAAAAATAAAATTCAAAAGACATGATTCAATGTCATGGGATACAAGATACTCTATAGTGGCCTCGATATCTCCATTGGTAAAACCCCACCCGGAGCTTTTTGGAAGTCATTGCGAAATGTGCTTCATATAATTATATATTTATATATAATAAATGCAAAAATAAACTTGAAGAAAGAAGACTGAAGAAATACTCTATTTCGACCATGAAACGAATCGCCCTATTGTGAAGAATACCAGTTATCTATCGAGCGATGTTACAACCGAAACCATCAACGATTTGTTTCGACACATGATCCTTATTCGAGCAAACGCCTTTTTAATAGTAGAATAACTTCGAAATCTGATGAAAAATTCAACACATTTGTTCTCTTTCTCGGCGAGAAACTCCAGAAGGTTTCCAAAAGAGTGAACCCTACGAAAATCTTGATGTCGATCATTGAGCAATTCGCTGCGTCTCAGTAAGCTCACGAGGTAGATGTTTCCCCGTTAGTTAAAAGTGGTCGTTCATCTTATTGTAATGCAGAAGTGTAAGTAGGATATGTCTGACCACTGTTTTGGATTGTCGACCGTTTTATTTCAAGACGTTCCCGATAATTGTATCTAAGTAGCTCAATGTTTTTAATAATTATGTCTAACCATCCATGCTGAATATAGATAGCTACAAACAATGTTTTATTTATAGTATGCATCACTTTTCTCTACTCTGCTGCTTTCGAGTATAAGTTGCATGTATTGCAGCTCCCCAGCGTCAAAGTGGCGCGTTGTCATGCATGCGGATGTGCCATTATAATAACATCTTGAGCTGTGAGATGAAACCATTCTCACAAAAATAATTTCCAAAGTCTAGATTCTGCGTCTTGAACGTCTGCAATGGATTCCTCAACGTTATGGCTGTTGTTGCTACAGCTGCTAGACATGCGAAACGGGACAGACAGGCTACCAGACAGACAGACACAGAGACAGTCAGCCAGATTGATAGATAGTTGGGGAGACAAAGAGACAGACATGTGTGGTTCATGCTCTGCCAGTCGACTTGTCAGTCAGTCAGTCAGTCAGTTAGACGGATGAAGCCAACTGCTTTCTTGCCGCCTAACATTGCATAAACATTTTCACCCATTAGCTGGCTGCTGCTTTCTGCAAGTGTTGTTGTAATTTTTTTTTTTAATTTTCTTTCAATCTTTTAGTAACATGCGCTGGTTTTCCTTTGTGCGCCAACAACGTATAAAATACCAAACTTTGTTGTCATCGTGATCATCATCATCATCTGCTGCTGTTGCTGCTGTTGCTGCTGTTGTTCATCCAAACACTGCATCTTCTTTTTATGGCATTGCGTTCGTTTATATATCGCTTTGATAGCATGCTGCACGTATCCACCAGATACATTATTTTATATGTATTATGTGTGAGTATGTATCGCAAATATTTTCAAAGGTCGTTTCATTTGAACGAGTTGCTGCTCTACTAAGCCAAGTTAAAAAGCCGCTTCAGCCGCCATCAGCACGCAGCGCAGCCTAGAAAAGTTTTATTTTTTTTTTTTGTCTTTATGTTGGCTGATGGTGGAGTTAATGTGGTTTTTGTTGTTGTGGTTTGTTTTTGTTGTTGTTACTGTGGTATATGGCAGCAGCGTCTTGCGGTGATATCTGCCTGGTTTAATCTTGGCTTTATTTGTTTTGAACTCTCCTCTAACATTGTTACATTTTTATCTGAAACTCGATTTATTTATAACTTGGCTTTATTCGTCCGTCCGTCCGTCAGTCTTTCTGTGTTTTTGTCTTTTTATCGTATGCAGTGTCTTTATATGTTGCTTTATAGAATATCTTTATTTATTGTGCGTGCGCTTGTTTGTTTTCAGTAATTCTTCTGGTTTTATTATTGGAATTTGCAATAATTTTTTTTTTAAATTTTTTTTCCTCGTATTTATCTCTTAATGCGTATCTGATTGCCTTCAAATCGTTGTATGGTTTTCAGTTCTGTCGTTGTTGTTGTTGTGTTGCCCACAACTCTAATTAGTGCTGGCTTCATCTTACCTACCCAGTGAACCAAAAGTATTTGTTTTAAATTCAATAATGAACATTTTTGGTTGAAAAAGCTAGTTTAAGACACTCGCAAATGAATCTTTATGGAAACATTCCTCCGAGCTCACAAATCTCTCACAGAAATAATAAAGTTAGAGTAAATAGGTAAAAAACCTCGAAAACACAAATTTTTTTCGTGAACTAAATGATAGTTTTACGAACATTGGTTTTTGAAGATGAATTTTATCACTATCTAACGTTTATAATACAATGCTTATCGATATAATTTTTTTTATAATTTGCTTGTTTCTTAACTTTGAACCAAGAATTTTATGTGTTATACCTATTTAGTCAAGTCTTCCTTGGTTCGAAATGGGAAGAAATGGACAATCAAGTCAAGAATGTAAAGGCTGTTCTAAGCATTGTGAAAAGCCATAGAAACATGTGAATTCGAATCTGAGGCAAGTGTTATGCCTTTACCTCAGTCAATTCAAGCTATAAGGCAGTCATATCAACTAACTTCCGAAGTAAGCCCTTTACGAATAGTGCACAGTCTACTATTAACGATGTAAAACTAACAACACAAAATAAAAAAAATAAAAACTAGAAAATAAGAAAAACTACAAATAAAAATTTAAAAATCAGGAAAAATAGAACTAAATAGTAAAACTCAGAAAAACAAACATTAAAAATATAAAAATAAATATAATAAAAGTACTAAACAAAACAATAAAAATAATAAAAATAATTAAAATAAAAATAATAAAAATAAAAATAATAAAAATAAAAATAATAAAAATAAAATAAAATAAAAATAAAATAAAATAAAAAAAACAACTAAGTAAAAATTCT
>OX030951.1:29751008-29788508 GCA_943735915.1 Pherbina coryleti
ATGGGTTTCAATGATCCACAAAATATTTATCATAAAATTATACTTTAAGTCTCTGAATACACCAAAGATGAAAGTTAAACTTACATGCCAGAAATAAGTCAAAACTTAAAATGTGTTAAAGGGTTGAATTCGTACTTATTTAGAATTGATGCTAAAATGTCGCACTAAACTTATTTTTAGGGGGTTGCAGCGGCGCAACCAGGAATTTGTTTTGGGGGGGTTTTATAACTATATGTATATAAAAGAAAATGTACGTAACTATAGCGGCTATGGTGTAATGAGTCCAAATATTGCACTCAAAACGTTAATTCTACTACAATGGCAGCAAACATAAGGGGGCATATAGGTTACAAATTTTAAAAAAACCGACCGATTTTGTAACCTCGAAAATCTATTTTTTTTCTAACGGAAGCAATTTTGCCTACTTCAGGCGATATCCACTAAAACAAGGATTAATTTGATTTTTTTTAATTTTTCCTCAGATGTTCCAGACTGGTTATATCCTGCACACTGTCATATTTTTGGCATTTTAAAAAAAAAAAAATCAAATTACGTCAAAAACCGCTTTAAAAATTCTGAAACAAATTTTTTTGTATTCTTTAAATGTTAATAAATATGTGTGCAAAATTTGAGAACTATATCTTTTTTGCTTCTATAAAAAAAATCCCGAAAAAAAAATTTTTTTTTAAAGTTTGTAACCTACATGCCACCATAATGATAAAATTTTTATAAATAAATATTTTTTAGAATAGACAAAATTTTATTTATTATTTTTACATTAAAAAGATTTTAGTTACAGGATTAAGGCGATTAAGAATAATAAAAGAAACTAACTTATATTTTGAAATCCAGTTTACGCTTACTTTCAGCGAGTTTATCTAAAATAATATACACTGATGGTGTAATTTTTCTGTACAGATAAAGCAATGTGAGGCCGTTTAGTCTATCTTGCAACATCGTGCTTTTAGGTTTTGAGTCGCCGAAGTACTGAAAATGTTCATTAATTTTTACATGAAGTTACTGGAAGAGTTGCAAAGATAATAAGTAAATTATTGTATATATCGCCCATTTCAGATTGAGGTGACCTATCAGTCGCACTGACCATCTCCGATTTGGCTCAAATTTTGTTCTTAGATTGGTTTATTGCTAAGAAAATCAAATCTGAAGTTATACATTTTTAGAACCATTGATCAAGGCCAAAATAGGGTGTATTTTGCAACGACGTAGCTCAGTCAATTTAATTCCGATTTTCGCAAAAAAGTTATCATTGGAAAGGTTATTTTGTCTTTTTTAAGGAAAAAATATAAAACTTTTGTAAAAATTGCAGGAATTTGGCCCATTCTTAATTTCAAAGTTTAATGCCATGCCAACAACAGACGCTATAATTTTTTTTCAGTTCCTTTATTTTGATTTTTAAACGTTTTAATACCTATACTTTTTCATCGATATAAAATTACAGTGTGCTCTTGAAGGGTTCAAAAGTTCTGTCGTAAAACGTGTTGTGTCAAAGAATTTTCAATACAAATTCAACTAGCTATCGACTTTTTTTATTTTTGTTTGTAAAAAGTGAAGAAAAAAAAAATTGGATGAAAATTGAATGTGTAGTTGAATTTGTATTGAAAATTCTTTAACACTGCACGTTTTACACCATAACTTCTGAACCCTTCAAGAGCACACCTTAATTTTATATCGTTGGAAAGGTATTGAAACGTACAAAAAACCAAAATAAAGAAACTGAAAAGAAATTATAGCGTCTGTTGTTGGCATGGCGTTAAACTTTGAAATTATCAATGGTTCAATTTACAGCAATTTTTAGAGTAGATAACCAATAAAATAGAGGAGATAACCATTCCAATATACCTAAGTTAATAAAATTTGAGTAAATTGACTGAGCTACATTGTCTAAAAATAGGCCCTATTTTGACATTTTTTTTAAACTTTAAACTCCGGAATTGGGTTTCTTAGCAAAAAGCCAACCTAAAAACTAATTTTGAGTCAAATCGGAGATGGTCAGTGCGACTGATAGGTCACCTCAATCTGAAATGGGCGATATATATTTGGAAATATACCCTCATTGCACTGCTGTATGGCTTGAAAAACTGTGTTTTTACCATCATAATCTTTTTTATTACTTATTTTATACCAAACATTTAGCTCATTTTTTAGGTCATCAAAATCTCCTTCCAAATCATCGTTATAAAATGCGATTAGTTTTTCAAAAGCGCCTAAAGCTTCAACATTTAGCGATTTTTTTGCATCAGGAAAATGTGATTGAAATCCAATTAGAATGTCTCTATGTTTTAAAAATCTGTCACTCGGGCTTGTGATAAATGTATCCAAGAAGGGTATGCCGTTAAACCGATATGCGATAATACGATTCAACACATTGTGCGTTAGGGTGGAAAGATGCAACTCTTGGTCTCGTCAAAATGAAGCCATTGGTTTCTGGTTATTTTTCAGCATTTAAATACAATTTTTTTAATTCTATTTCAGCATTATCTCTTACATTTTTTACTTCTTGCAGACTGATATTGGCTAAATCGACTGCTTGTGTCAAATCAATGTTTCGAGTTTGAAGAAATTTGCATAAAATATATGAATAACCAAATACTTGGTTAATATACTGCAAAGATATAAGAAAGTCTGTCTTTTGTAATGCACAATTCAGTTAATTGGCTTGGCTGGATGTGTTTGTATCCTCCCAACAGGAAATTTTGCCTAATGCCAATATTATGGAATCGAAAAAATTCACAAAACCGTAACCGAGTTGTATCTCTCCATCCATCTAGTAGGACAAATTTTCGTCAGTTTTTGATGACTACAAATATTTAACTCTTTGAGGCACTGTTTCAAAACCTATTAGTATTTTTTTATTGAAATTCATCATCGTAATACAAATCGGTAAATCAGTGCAATAATCACTGATAATATAGCAAAATTAAAACCCCAAAACCCCCCCTTTGGTTGCGCTTCTGGGGGTTGTTACTTTCTATGAAAAAAGTATTTTACTCATTTGGTCCATCTTTTGACCATTTGATAAATTGAGAAGTTAGGGGGTTTAAATGTTCCACAAAAATATTTTTCGTAGTATTTTACATAAATACTCAGAACACATCCTAAACCCAAAATGTAAGGATAACATGATTTCTTATGCCGATTCACTATAAGATTGTTCAAAAAGGGGGAAAATTAAATCGTGTTGAACAGTGTTATTTCTTGTGAGATAACGTCAAGTCATTAGTCTATGCGAATAAGTCGGAACAGCTGAGCAGCTAGAGTGACGAAAAGTAAGGTTGACAGAGTTCAGCGCGGATAAAAATATACTCGAGCTGAAAATTTTTTCAAAGGTATCTCAATTTGAAATAACTGATCAACTGATCAAACTGATGAAATAATTTTTCTATACGGCCGCCACCTCTCTGCAGACAATGGCAAACCTCAGAGAGTAATAAAAATGCCATGTAAAGCTTCTTGAGAACAAGAACATTCCGTTCATCGCCGTTCGGAGTCGGCGTTAAACCTGTAGGTCCGGTTCTCGGTCATTTGTGTACAAACTTAATAACACGCACAACACAATTGATCATAAGAAGCTAGGTCAAAGTCCTTTCAAGGGCTGAAATGACCAGTTATTTATTTTTTTTTATCGAACTCATTTATAAAAATTTTTATTTAGAAAATAGTTAAAGTTTACATTTTTTTTAAATTTTATTTTAGCAAAACGAATTAATACAATCATCTTGGAATAACTGCAAAATACAACGTATGTTCGAAATGTTGGCATCAGTATAGAATAGAGTGGAATAGAAATTGGAGCAATTCAATTGAATACAAAATGTTACAAAATGTTAAGTAGTTTTAAAAGAGTTCACATTTCCTTTCAATGTAAACATTTTTAAATTCAAAGTGCTAAAGGGTTTCAAGTGCTCATTTTTATATTTGAAGTGTTGATAGTATAAATTGACCAATAAAAGTGAACACTTTGTAGTGTTAAGCGGTCGTTCACAAATTACGTTACCGATTTTCAACGTTTTTTCTACCATTTCAAAATCCCTCTTTAGTGCATAAAGACTTTTGTATTATATAATTTATTTTATAAATTTTATTAACTTTTTTATTTTGTATTTTTTTATTATACAACTTTTTATTTTCAACAAATTTTTTATTCTTATTTTCAAAATGAAAATTTTTGAATTACAAAATTTTTTTTATAATATTTTTAAAATTTAAGAACTTAAATATAAAGTAAGATAAATTACAGTTTTTTTTATGTATACACTACAATTACCTTGGATACTTCTCGGTCTACGAACCGCAATCAAGGAAGACTTGAATTGTTCTTCCGCAGAATTGGTTTACGGTCAGACTTTAAAGTTACCGGGAGAATTAGTTGTCCCAAATAATGATACCATAAATATGGATCTTACTCTTCGAAAGTTAAGAGAACATTTTTCAAATATTCGTTCGAAAATAGTGCATCATAATAAAGATTATAGTTATGTTCCAAAAGCGCTTAGTACTTGTGAATATGTTTTTGTAAAAATCAATTGTTCATCGGGACTTCAACAACCATTTGAAGGTTCTTTTAAAGTTATTTCCAGACACGAGAAAACATTTCAAATTCAATATGGTAACACAATAGAATCTAATTCCATTGATCATCTCAAACCAGCATACACTAATAAGAAATCACAGGTATCCAAGACAACTTATTCAAATACACCCATTCAAAAGAAAGTAACTTTTAACATATTATAAATATTTAATTGGAGGGGAAGTATTTGTAGTGTATATATATACATAAAAAAAACTGTAATTTATCTTACTTTAAATTTAACTTCTTGAATTTTAAAAATATTATAAAAAAATTTTGTACTTCAAAAATTTTCATTTTGAAAATCAGATATAAAAAATTGTTGATCTAAAAAGTTGTATAAAAAAAAATACAAAATAAAAAGTTAATAAAATTTATAAAATAAATTATATAATACAAAAGTCATTGTGCACCAAACCCTCCCCATCCGCCATAAAGTAACGTAGTACATGAAATAAAAAATGAATTAATTTAAAAATATTTGAAAATATATTTAAAAAATGTTATTACCTTGACTAGCTCTTGGTATGTGTGCTATAGTGATTAAATAAATTTAAGAAAAAATTTTAAAAAATCAATTATTTTCATCGATTAAAACTATTCCATATTCAATCCAAGAGTCGATGCTATCAATCGCTGGAATTGAAGAAGCTGGAAACTTTGGGGACTCTTCGAAATAGAATTTTTCAATGGATTCTATGTCGACCCATTCAAGTGTACTCTCAATTCTTATGCAAAGAAATTCGTTTGATATTTGAGAGAGTACCCTTAAAGGCTGAATATGCTTCCTTAAGGTATAATATACGTGTAAATTTTTCGAAAAAAATAAAATTTGTTTTTGTTTAATGTATTTTTTTATAGTCTTAAGAATATACATACACATTTTTAAATCGATATTTATAAAAAACGGAAGTTACAACGGTTTTCGTTAACCTTTGTCTAAGCTCCATGCAACAAACAAAAAACTTTAAACGCGATTTCCTCGAAAATAGTTTTTTTAAAACGGTTCGATAGATTACTCGAAATCTATTGGTTCAATTTCGATGATTTTTTTGCATTTTGTTCGTTATTTTGACCTTTAAGCATCCCCCTCTAAATTCAAGTAATTACATTTTTTTTTTTTTTTTTTTTATAAAGACAAAAAAGCGCGCGAAAATGTATATATTTTTTAACTTCAACTTCCGCCACAATTGAAACAAAAAACCCCGGGGGTCTTGCGTAGGGGGGATGCTTAATATAAGGTCTATGCTTTAAAATGTCATTTGATTTTTTGTTTCCGATACATGGGAAAGGTCATACCCATCGAACCGTTTTGGATGTCTTTTTTTCAATGCCATTTTCAGCGCCCTCTATATAAAAGCCAGAACTGTATTTAAAAAAAAAATATTTTTATAAAGTATTTTTATGTACAATAACCTGTATAAATTAAAAAAAAAAAAATAATAACTTCTTATATTTAAAAAAATTTTTTGAGAACAGCTCCTGTTTTTTTGGTTGTTATTTTACCTTAAAATTGATTTATTTAAATAGTATTTACTTTTTATACCAATTAATTTTAAATTAAATAAAATTCTCTTATGAGAATGCATTGATGTTTTTGAAGCGAAATAGAAGCAGCAATACAATTATAGGACACAATCTTGAACTGATTTCAGGATTTTAATTTTTTCAAGTTTTTTTTTTATTTTTGGTCACGTTACTATATCCAAGACCGCCCCCCATACCGTAACTTATCGTAGTACAAATAAAAACCCCTCCACCCCCCTAAATTGGTAAAGTAATTTATGAACGACCCCTTATAACATGAGTGTACTCTTAGGTCGATTTCTGTCAAGAAAAAAATAATAATTTTGACTTTCTTTTATTAACATTTTTTGACACTATCTGCTGATCTTGACATACTTATGTAATAAAGAATAGTCCCTTAATTAATAAAAAAAAAAAAAAAAAAATAATAAAAAATATTTTTCATCAGCTCTTTTTCTATCCGCTCTTCTTATCTTATCTAGTTTCAGTTTCAATCTTCATGTTATAAAGGGTGTTTTTTTTAGAGGTATAGAACTTCGAATTGAAATAAAACACAAGAAAATTGTTTTAATGTCCATCAATTTGGCTTTATTGGAAGGATAATTGTATGCCATTAATGTTTAAATATGATTTCGGGCATGTGGCCGCCGTGGCTGGCTCGAATAAAGCCAATTCTACAGGTCCAAATTTCAACCACTTTTTCGAGCATATGGGGCCGTATGTCGGCAATAACGCCACGAATGTTGGCCTCCAAGTCCCCTAACGTTTCTGGTTTGTTGGCGTTGACGAGCGACTTCACATATCCCCAAAGAAAATAATCCAATGGTGTCAAATCACACGATCTTGGTGGCCAATTGACAAGTCCATTCCGCGAAATTATGCGCTCATCGAATGTTTCCTTCAATAAATCGATTGTGACGTGCGCTGTGTGGCATGTAGCGCCGTCTTGTTGGAACCACAATTCATCCACATTCATGCCATCCAATTCGGGAACAAAATAGTCGGTTATCATGGCTCTATACCGATCTCCATTAACGGTAACTGACTCTCCAGCATTATTTCAGAAGAAGTATGGCCCAATGACTCCACCAGCCCATAGAGCACACCAAAAAGTCAGTTTTTGTGGATGTAATGGCGTCTCAAGGATCTCATGTGGATTCTCTTCACTCCAAATGCGGCAATTTTGCTTGTTGACGTAGCCATTCAACCAAAAATGAGCCTCATCACTGAACAAAATTTTGCGATGAAAATCAGCATCGAGATCAATCTCATTTTCGGCCCATACACCAAAATCACGACGCATTGCATGGTCTCGGCTTTAATTCTTGCACAAGCTGGATCTTGTAAGGTCGCAAGCCAAGATCTTTGCGCAAAATCCTCCATAAAGTTGATGGACAAAGCTCCAATTGCTGTGCACGGTGGCGAATAGATTCATTCGGGTCCTTTTCAACATTTTGCTCTACAGAGGCAATTGTTTCTTCGGTGCGCACTGTTCGACGGCTCTGCGGATGCGTATTATCACATAGAGTAAACGTAGTGCGAAAACGACCCATGGTTAACCGAATTAATTGCTCTGATGGACGATTATGTCGACCATAAAATGGACGGAGCTTACGGTAAAGTTCGCAAACTGAACCATTATTTTCGAAATAAATTTGCACGATTTGCAAGCGTTGTTCTTTTGTCAACCTGTTCATGATGAAATGGCAAACCAAACTGAACATAAATGACATTAGAGTTGCCAGATTTGACCACAAAATGCCAGTTTTATCTCTATTCGAAAAACAAACCCCTAAAAAAACACCCTTTATTTTTATTGAAACAAACTGTAACTGAAGTGTACGCTTAACACGTTATGGGTTTTTTATTTTTCAGCATTAAGAGTAAAAAACAAAAGCCTCAATGCGCTGCCTATAACAGCGAGTAGTTCAATGAAAGTCAAAAACACACACACATACACATAATTTCAAGGAATTATGTCAAAAGCGGCAAATATAAGTAACTTTACTAGATGCTTGTAGTCAATCTGTAGGCATGAGTGTGGACTAGTGATTGTGTGTGTGTGCGTTATTATTTGTGTTTGCGTATGCGTGTGTATGTGCTTGTGCGTGTGCTCCTCTCAATATTCGCTTAATATGCGGTTTATGTTCCGTCACACATGCTTAACGCAACCAGCTACTCGCTGTAGCGCAGTAATAATAATGAGTTGTTGTTGTTCTAGTAGTTAGTGGAAATTGTTGTTGTTCTAAGTTGATGTTGTTGTTGTCGTTGTTAGAAGAAGTTCGTTACACGGTTCAAGGATAATACGTTTGCTAGCGGCTCTTTAGACATGGCTTATTGTATGCCTGTTATCGCTGTCATTTGTGAATACGAGTATGTGTGTGTGTATGTCTGCTTGTTTGTGAAAGCAAAAAATGCTTTGTGGTATTTTCTGCAGCCTTGTGCTCAATTTTACGCCACTATTTTGTGGCCATGCTTGTTTTCTCTCCCCTCTTCCGCCACTTTTTACCCTTAAACCCTACAGCGACATCTCTTTGTCTTCTGCTACTTATTCACTTTATTTGTGGACCCTTAAAATGTTCGAAACCACTCAAAGGCTTAAGTACAGTTATTTTCAAGTATTTATTAAAGCAATCATTGGCCTCATTTAAGCTTCGATTTTTTAAATGAAATTAGTTTTTTTTTTTTTTTTGGGAAAATGACTTGTTCGAATCGTTAGTGCATTTATTGACTACATTTAACATATAACCTTTGAGTAAAAGAGATGCATTTTACTGGTGCTTAAAGTCTGTCTATAGCTCTTTATTAAGTTCCTTGCTTTTTGGCTTTAGTTTGTGTACAAACTTAGAGTTCATTGCATTCTGAGCTAAAAATAGCATTTGTTACTTTGCTAATAGACACAAACATGCAATGATGAACACTCTTACACACACAGAGAGAGAGAGACTCGTAGACAGCTACTGTTGCATGCCACAATAATTCCATCCAAAAAATGCACACATCGTAAACTTACATTGACGCAGATAAGCGAGAAGTTTAACGGCAACAAATCCTTTCACAAAAGTCTGCAGGTCTTCTTGTGACGGGTCTGGTTGTCTGCTCGTTTGTCCGTCTGTTTGTTTGCCATGACTGTGCTGCGTGTGATGTTGCTTGTGTTGGCATGGCACGCGCACGTCTACACGCGATTCCAAGCCATCTCTCTGTCGGTGTCTGTGGCGCTAATAATTTGTAAATTGAGCTTATTGCGGTTCAACACGTCAATCCATGGCTGCTTGTCTGGTAGCTAGCGAATGAGCTGATGGCATGCGAGGAAGCTTAGCTGTCTTCGGCTGCTTCATCCGATTTGGTTGTTCAGACTGTGTTGTCAGCCATGAGCTGGTGGCAGAGGGTGCAGGATGTTTGATTTTGATACAAAATCGTCGTCTTTCTTTGCTTGTTTCTATCGTGATAACGGGGCGTATGAGTAACATTAATTGAATTTTATTTACTTTTCTGACATTATTGCAAACACGTGTTCTCAGATATGTAGAAAATTAATTTCAATCTGGGTAAAGTAAAGTATTATCCACACAAATGAACTTTTTTATTAATCCAAAACTTTTAGCGCTGGAGGCTGATACATACCCGAAAAAAAATCAAACAAATCCTATGAAAACAATTGAAATACCCGCAATGAAAACACCTAAAGACCTTTTGGAGTCTTAATAATTGCTCAATGATAACAATAATAATATTTTAGCAGAAACCCTTTTTTTGATGTAATTTTAGGTAGGACGTAGGCGTGGCTTTTGAATTTGTTGAATAACATACTTTGGGCCCGGACCTCACAAAGCTTTTACTACATTTAAAGGAAAAAGTACCAAAAACCAAATTAAGAAAGCTCATTTGTGCAATATAATAAGAAAAATCAGGGTACATGAGACCATGTCCGTGAAATCCGGGTTATTTTTACGAAAATAGTGATCTTACAGTTAAATTCTATGTTGCACGTATAAGCAAAGGCTCAGAAAACTCGAAAACGAATATGAATCATATAAGTTCCATTTTATGATTTATCACAAAATACTTGTTTCATTAAAAATCAACAATTACCTCTACCATAAACATATCCATATCCATATCCATATCCATATCCATATCCATATCCATATCCATATCCATATCCATATCCATAAGCATATCCATATCCATATCCATAACCATATCCATATCCATATTCATATCCATATCCATATCCATATCCATATCCATATCCATATCCATATCCATATCCATATCCATATCCATATCCATATCCACATCCATATCTATATCCATATCCATATCCATATCCATATCCATATCCATATACATATCCATATCCAAATCCATATCCATATCCATATTTGTATTTGTATTTGTATTTGTATTTGTGCTTTATTGTTGGCAAATAAGATTTAATCTATTGAATGCCACATTCATAACGGAGATAACAACATTAATCCATATCCATATCCATATCCATATCCATATCCATATCCATAGTCATATCCATATCCATATTTTTAATATCCATATCCATATCCATATCCATATCCATATTCATATCCATATCCATATCCATATCCATATCCATATCCATATCCATAGTCATATCCATATCCATATCCATAATATCCATATCCATATCCATATCCATATCCATATCCATATTCATATCCATATCCATATCTATATCCATATCCATATCCATATCCATATCCATATCCATATCCATATCCATATCCATATCCATATCCATATCCATATCCATATCCATATCCATTTCCATATCCATATCCATATCCATATCCATATCCATATCCATATCCATATCCATATCCATATCCATTTCCATATCCATATCCATTTCCATATCCATATCCATATCCATATCCATATCCATATCCATATCCAAATCCATATCCATATCCATATCCATATCCATATCCATATCCATATCCATATCCATATCCATATCCATATTCATATCCATATCCATATCCATATCCATATCCATATCCATATCCATATCCATATCCATATCCATATCCATATCCATATCCATATCCATATCCATATCCATTTCCATATCCATATCCATATCCATATCCATATCCATATCCATATCCATATCCATATCCATATCCATATCCATTTCCATATCCATATCCATTTCCATATCCATATCCATATCCATATCCATATCCATATCCATATCCATATCCATATCCATATCCATGTCCATTTCCATATCCATATCCATATCCATATCCATATCCATATCCATTTCCATATCCATATCCATATCCATATCCATATCCGTATCCATATCCATATCCACATCCATATCCATATCCATATCTATATCCATATCCATATCCATATCCATATCCATATCCATATCCATATCCATATCCATATCCATATCCATATCCATATCCATATCCATATCCATATCCATATCCATATCCATTTCCATATCCATATCCATATCCATATCCATATCCATATCCATATCCATATCCATATCCATATCCATTTCCATATCCATATCCATTTCCATATCCATATCCATATCCATATCCATATCCATATCCATATCCATATCCATATCCATGTCCATTTCCATATCCATATCCATATCCATATCCATATCCATATCCATTTCCATATCCATATCCATATCCATATCCGTATCCATATCCATATCCACATCCATATCCATATCCATATCTATATCCATATCCATATCCATATCCATATCCATATCCATATCCATATCCATATTCATATCCATATCCATCTCCATATCAATAACATAAGTAACCAACTACTGCAAATTGGCCAACCACACTCTTTTTCATGGCTGAAATATTTATAATAAATGTGATAAAAAAATTTTTTTTACATTGTAACAAAAATGCTTATTCCCCTGATGCTTTTCACATTATTGTCTGCGTTCTTGAATTCAAAACTTTTCACAAACAACACTTGTCTGAAGCACTCACCTCATTGAACTTAAATCCTCATCAGTTGCGCTACAATTAATCCGTAATAAATCCGCTTTGTGTGTCGAATGTGTGTATTGCATGCATATGATTTGTATGAAAACACACAAACACACTCCCATACACACACACACACTCCCACACACACACAAGTATGTATAAAAGATAGCAGTAGCTACTAAAAACGCACTGACACAAACTCAATAGCTTGAAAGTCGCTGTGATGGTAAAACGCAATGAGCTTTGATGAGCTTAATTTTTTTTTTTTATTGCTTAAGTGTTGTTGTCGCTGTTGGATTGACACTTTTCGCAATTGATATATGTAGAAACATATGTTTAAATCTGTGTGAGTGCTCGTGTGTGCGTGTTGGGCTCGGTTTTACTTTTTGTGTTGTTCAGAATGTGTTTGATTGTTGCTTAATTGAGCTCAGTTAAGCCTATGATTACAGGGAATAAGCATTTAAGCGCCTTCAATTTCAGCTTTTTAAGTGATAGACCAAAGAACTAGCTACAGGGATTAAATAATTAAATGCATTAGAATACTTTTGTTCGCTTTAAAATTATTTAAAAAAAATTAAACCTTTGTTTCTTTATATTTTGCAGGTATGTGGTGCTAAGCTTGAAAAAA
Source organism: Pherbina coryleti (assembly GCA_943735915.1). NCBI lineage: Eukaryota > Metazoa > Arthropoda > Insecta > Diptera > Sciomyzidae > Pherbina > Pherbina coryleti. The sequence continues at coordinate 29,763,784 of OX030951.1, forward strand.
GATTTGAGTAAGTTTCCAAAAATATGTGTAAATTTATTTAAAAAAATTATTAAAATATGTAGCAACAATGAAATTAATGTTACAATTTTAAAAGAATTAGGTAATAACAGAATTTTAAAAGTAATAAAAATTTTATTTGAATTCATTACTTTCTCAGATCTATTCAGAATCATTAATCTTTGTGCTCACCAACATTTATGAGTTGCTTTTCTTGTTATAGTGCAAAAATAATAGAACTTTGTAATCTTCCAAATGTAGCGTAAACTGCTTGTTGCACTCCATAAAATGCTCTTTTACATTTAAAATTTATTAAATTCCATTCTGGCTACATGAAAAACAACGTAAATTGCTTATTTTGCACATTTTAGCGTCAAGTAAATTTTTTGATTTTCGTGCACCATAAAAACTGTGCTGCACACCACCGACTGCAAATATAAAAGAAAATCGTGAGATTTGCACCCTCATCATTCAGCGTTGAATTCAGTTTTTGCCCTCTTGTAAATATTTTTATTTTCATGTTTTTTTTTCTGCGGTGAATGGCAACACTTTATTAGCTTTATTTGACTGTTTGCGCGAATAAGTGGTAGAGCAGGCAGAATGCAGCATGCTGCGGTACCGTTAGGTTGATGTTGATGATGACTGTGTTTTTTGCGCTGATGGTCAGTGCAACGATAGACAAACAAAAGGAAACAGAAACAGTCAGATAAGCGGACGGATAGTTTGACCAATGCTCAGCAACTTGGAATAAATGACCTCGTATAGTGTTGCGAAGGGTTTGTTTTGTTAAGCTTCAAATTGTTGCAGTAATTTTCTAGCTTTATCTGCTTTGAATACAAAGCACTTGTTTATAAAAATTGTTTTTTAATTCCTTTAAAGTGTTTTTTTTTTATAAATAACTAATTCAAATTGCTAAATGAAATACAATCGTAACAAACTAACTCAATGGGTAAAAGCCTCCAGCGTTGGTGAAATTAACGTTTAAATCAGTCAACATATAAGTCTAATTGAAATACTTCTTCGTATTGTAAACAAATTTGAGCTTTAGGCCAAGTATGTTGACAATAAGACAACATGAAGACAAAAAAGGTAGCAACCAACCACAACAACAACGGCTCTGTATAGAGCAAATTACACAGTAGACTATACAGACTGTTTTGTAGGCCGCTACATCAACTCATTAGTACTATTGCATGACTTTTCACTGTGATCCCCTCAAGCTACTAAGGTTCTACTTACACTGCCAATATGCCGAGAAAGTTACCCGGAAGTTTATTTTTGACAGAGAGTCAAAATAAAAATCAAAATCAAAATCAAAATCAAAATCAAAATCAAAATCAAAATCAAAATCAAAATCAAAATCAAAATCAAAATCAAAATCAAAATCAAAATCAAAATCAAAATCAAAATCAAAATCAAAATCAAAATCAAAATCAAAATCAAAATCAAAATCAAAATCAAAATCCAAATCCAAATCAAAAACAAAATCAAAAACAAAATCAAAATCAAAATCAAAATCAAAATCAAAATCAAAATCAAAATCAAAATCAAAATCAAAATCAAAATCAAAATCAAAATCAAACTCAAACTCAAACTCAAAATCGAAATCAAAATCAAAATCAAAATCAAAATCAAAATCAAAATCAAAATCAAAATCAAAATCAAAATCAAAATCAAAATCAAAATCAAAATCAAAATCAAAATCAAAATCAAAATCAAAATCAAAATCAAAATCAAAATCAAAATCAAAATCAAAATCAAAATCAAAATCAAAATCAAAATCAAAATCAAAATCAAAATCAAAATCAAAATCAAAATCAAAATCAAAATCAAAATCGAAATCGAAATCCAAATCGAAATCAAAATTAAAATCAAGGACAAGAATCAAGGATTTGGACAAAGAGTAGACAATGAATAAACACAAGGAATTTGTCAGGGATTAAAACCAGGAATTGGGTAGAATATTTGGAGAAAGATTGGAGCAACGTTTTGGACAAGGATTACGAGAATGATTGGGGCAATGCTCAGGAAAATAATTCAAACAAGGATTGGGACAAAGGTTGGAACAAGAAGTGGGACACGTGTTAATTATGGGATAAACTTTAGGACAATTTGGACAGAGAATTAAAACAATTAATTTTCACATGGAGTAGAACATACATTATAATAAATATAACAATTAGTATTCGAACGATGACAAGTTTGGGGATAGGGGAAAGGACACGGATAAAAATAAAGATGAGAATAGACATAAATTGTCACGTTAAAGTACCTACGGGTGTTTCCTTGACACAGCCAACTGTTTCCTTTTTTCGATAAATAGTCCAAAAATTGTATACAGACAAATTTTTTTGAAATTTATGTCATAGAGTATGACAGTTTTTTTTTACAAACTTACTTAAGAGGTTACCCCCACTTGCAGCGCAAAAAAAGAGTTAATATTCATGAATTCTTTTTTTTACAAAAACTGCTGAACTTTTTAAACGATCAATATATCATCATAAAGTACATACATTGAACACCTTTCAGTAATTTTTTTATTGAAAAGTATTGTATAGTTTTCTTACAAATTACTTTAAAAAAAAATTTTTTTATTTTTGCGTTTTGCGGTTACAAACATTGTGGTGAACTGGATCATTTGAAACAAAAAATGTCAATAAATTTAGTTAAATAACAATGCTGATCAGTGTTTGATTGATGGATTTAAAAAAAAAACAAAAATATGTATACATTTCTGACAAAATGGCGGATAGTCAAAGCAAATGGTTAAATTTTTACTTAATAAAACGGTCGTTTTTTGGCTATAAAACGGCCATTTTTTATAGAAAAAAAAATCGAAATATTACACACTAGATAAACACTAAAAGATCGGTTCAGTAGATTTCCAGTAATATTTGTCACCGATTTCATAAATGACATTTCGAAAAAAGCTTTTAAAATTTTAACTTCAGTCATCTACGCAAACGATTGTTCTCTTTCAACGTTCATATCGCAATCAATTTTGTTCGGGTCGACTTGAAATTCTAAGGACGAATTCGCAGGTAGTTATACTTCAAAATTATGCTTCAAATGATAGTTATACTCAAAAAAAAAAAAAAAACCGATGAAAATTCAATGTTACAAGTGGGGGTAACCCCTTAACTTGTGAAATCGAGTCATTTTAAAAATAATTTCTTTATAAACCTCCTTCCAAGATTTGCTTGAATACCTTTTCTTGCATAAAATCAAAGCATACTTTAGGGCTGGCTTCTATTAAAAATACATCAACTACATGACGTGCTTGAAATGTTTGGCACATAATTCAAATGTGTGTTCTCGCATGCAAATATTTGTATTTATGTTGTGTCTCTTATAATGTTGAAACATGCTATTTTAATGTAGTTGTGCTGCGTATTGCCATCATAGCTTTTTTGTTTTTTTTTATTTTTTTTCTGAGCAATTTAAAATATTTTATTGCTTGCATAAAATATAAAAGCTACAAACAAAAGGCGGAAAAAAAGAGAGAAGCGAAAAGATGGAGTAGTAAAAGATGGACGCCTATAGAAGAAAAAAAAAATTAAGGAATGACTAGCACGCACGCAGCAGCAGTAATTCAACGCCCAAAGCTGTTTCTCTACGCCCCAAAACAAGAGCTTTCGTTTTTGTGCATGCGAACTTTTTTATTTTCATTTTTATTTTATAATTCATTGAATATTTAATTTAAATTATGTTGCGCATAAAATCTTGCTATGGAATTTGAATATTGTACTTCCTGCAAGGGAGCGAGACGTTATGAAATTGTTATGGAATTAGTTCATAACTTTTTATACAAAAAAGAAAAAAAAAAACAAAATAATTGAAAACAAAAAAAAAAAAAAACAAAGCTTTGTTGGCTGCTTCAACGCCCTTAAGTTAATAACATCGCTCCAAACGTAATCCTCCATTTCCTTTTCTTGCACCGGAAACAGTCATTAGTTTTGTCTTATTTTCGTGCTTATCTTGATTAATTTGCACTGACATCATTTAATTAGTGTGCGCACCCAATCTGAGAGCTGCCCAACCCTTGACTTATACTTAATACAGTCACTTTCCTGGATTGCCTGGCTTAGTTGCTGGTTATTTACGTGTTTCATTTCACCTTTATCGATAGTTGCTGCCATGAACTCGAAGTGCGAAGATATAAAAAAAATACATTTTTTTTCCACCCAACTATCTTGCAGTCGGTATAAATAACAAAGAACACAAAACAAAGACACGACAAAGTATAGGAACGGTAACTTTTGCAACAAAAACAATAAAAATACTGTTACATAGAGAACTAATGAAAGCGTCAAGCGGCACTCTGCTGCTCCCACAGAATAGCATGTAGCCACATTGTTTGGGGTTTGCTGTGCTTTTGGTTCTGGTTGGCTTGGCTTGAATTGGTTGGTCCATATTAAATGAAACTGAACTGTTTGTAAAGTGTAGCAAATGTTGTAAATAGATGAGCATGCAGTACACAAGAAGATGTGGCAAATATTATCAAAGAGACAATAAAATATTGTGTGGAATTAAAAAAAGTCCTTTTGGAGTTGGCTTCCTTTTAGAGCAGTATTTTATTTCAAGCAAAATCAGCTGATAAATGCATTAAAATATATTTTCAGAAAATATGAGAAAATCTCACAGTAGGCTCAGCCATTTTTGATTAACTTTTGAAAAAAAGTGCTTATTTTTATATTATTTTGATGGGTTAGAACGGAAATTGAGGTTCAGTGTACCTGAAAAAAGTTTTAAAAAATTTTCAGATTTGCAGATTTTCTGATTGATTCTAAGAAAAAGTGAAGCTATTGAATCAATATTTGAAAAGAATATTATTTTAATTTGGTTCGTTATGAGATAGTGTTTTATTAAAATGAAAACTTCACCATTGCATTTTCTGAATTCAAGATATCGTGCTGTAATGTGTTCAAATTGTGCTATAATGTGCTATAAAAAGTTTTGCAATATTTACAAATTACACCTTAAATTTTTTTCAGAACAATAGCTCTGCTTATTTCTTGCTATATCATGAGGCGTGGAGTAAATTGCTAAAGATAGCTTAGAAACTGCTTCTAAACATTTTAGAGTTAAATAATAATTTTTCCGAAGATACAAAAATATATACAAAAATAAACGTTGGCTACCTTTGAAGTCCTCCCCCTCACAGTAGATCATGTAGTAGACTAACCTCAAAAAAGTTTTTGCCTCAAAACCCAACATAGTGGGTATCGTTGTAAAGAAAATACTTCAAAAAAAGGGGATGTAAATTTTCAGTTAAAAAAACAAAAAAAAAAAAAAAAAATTGTGGATTCTATAACCCTTTAAAATTCTATTGTTATTGATTTTTTGTTTTGGAGTGTATAGGAATAAATATTCTTGTAAACATATTTTTCCTTTAAGCTTAAGCTGTTTTTCGAAAAAAGACATTTCATTGAATTTTCACAGAATTTTGAAAAAAAAAATATAAGATATTTAAATATTATTGTATTCCCTCATCATATAAAAATTATTATAGTCCCGCATTCAGTATCTGTAATAAATTCACCATATTTGGCTCCATGAAATATCACAAAAGAAAAATCGCAAAAAAAAAAACAAAAAATAAAAATCGCCCAATATTTTTCCATAAAATTTGAATTGGGCTATTTTTGAATTTTTTAACCGACTGCAAAGAGGAGAAGGTTCTCAATTTCATTGGTTTTTTTTTTTTTTTTGCAAATGTATGTACATCAATAACACGTAAAGCACTTGTCCGATTGTCGTATTTTTGTCAACACATAGAGACCATAAATATGTAGTTACTTTTTTAGAACGGACCACGGAGGCGTGGCACTATTGGAAAAACCATGTATCTCGGTTAATATTGACACTTGGGTACTAAAATTTAAAACATGGCTAGGAAGAATTATTACAAATAACGGTCAAGAAATTGGGAAGTATTCAACGAAGGGGCGTGGCAATATTAGAAACACACTGTTTCTTGAATAATATTGATACTAAAGTAATGAAATTTTGTACAGGGGAAGGCACAATTATTACAAATTACGGTAAAAACAATAGGCGTTTATTCAACAAAAAAGTGTTGCAATATTAGAAAAACTCTATATCGCGAATAATATTATTTATTATCGGTAGAATTATTATAAAAAACACAGTGAAGAAAGTGAAATTAGACAACGGGCGTGTCACTATTAGAAATACACTGTATCTCAGTTAATATTGACACTAGGGTACTAATATGTATTCGGTACGTGGCTAGGTGGACAGGTGGGTAGATGGGAAGGTAGAATCATTACAAAAGTGGGCGGAGTTATAGATAGGGTGTGACACTTTAAGCAAGCTACTGTATATCGATTAATATTGGTACTTGGGAACTGAAGTTTGGTAAAGAGCTACGTAGAATCATTATAAAGTACAATATACAATAAAGTGCACGGGATTCGAAAAATAACATGGCACTTAAAAAAAAAATTGTAAAGGGATAGAAATTGAAAATAACCAAGAAATATTCAGAAATTAATAAAACAAATTATTTAAGAACAAAGTTTCATATTTGAAAAAAAACCGACTTCAAAATCACTACAAAGTGAAAATATATTTTAAATAATTCTTTCTGTTAATTTTTTGGTCAAATTTGATATTTTATTTATTAATCTATATCGACGGTGCTTACGAAAAAAATCTTCCGACAGAAAATTGCGGCGAAAAAAATCTCTTTTTTCAAAATGCGACGGAAAAAATCACTTTTATAAAATGCGGCGAAAAAAAATCGCTTTTATCAAGTACGGCGAAAAAAATCATTTTTATCAAAATGCGGCGAAAAAAATCTTTTTATTTTATGCTTACTTTTTTCGTGTTCGTATTTAATTCGTGGTAGATTTCACTTCAAACATATACTTGTTATATTATTTGTTAGTGAAAATAATTGTAGTAATTTCTAGGAGAAAATTATAAATTTCGAAAATTCTCATTGATTTTTTTAAAAAGTTTTTATGTAAAATTTCGAAACAATCATATGAAATATATCATTATGTTACATTATTTATTGATAAAAATCATTTTATACAGTACTGTAAGGAATTATACTAAAGATGAAATTATAAATAGAAATAATTATTTGAAAACATAATTTTTTTAAGAAAAATTGTTCCCGCTCCTTAAAAAATACAGCGTTGTTAACGTTACACTCTGAAAAGAGATTTTCTTCGTCGTATTTCATAAAAAAAGAGTTTCTTCGCCGAATTTTAAAAAAACGGATTTTCTTCGCCGCACTTTTTTGATATGGATTTCTTTCGCCGCATTTTCCAAAAACAGATTTTTGTGGCAGCAGTTTAAAAAAAAAGGATCGCGTTAAAAGAAGAGATAGTCTTCGTAGGAACCGTCGATATATATAAAAAAGGGGCTTATGTTTGTAACTATGCAATAGACCCCAAAACTACTCATCCGATTAGCATGAAAATTTATTTAAAGAAGTTTTTTGGTACGGTGCGTGTTTGTAGGCTATCAATTTTTATCCACCTTGAACACCAGAGGGCGATATAGTACCAATTTTTTGCGAAACCACCTAAAACTCCCAAACCGCTCATGCGATTAGAATGAAAATTGGTATATAGTAGTTTTCAGGTACGATGAGTTTTCTGACAGTATCTTCTTTGAACCACCTTGGACACCAGATGGTGCTGTAGTACAAATTTTTTACAAAATCGCATATTTTCAGTTGTTTTCTTAGGTTACATATGCAAATATTTACAATATATAAAATATTTCTTAAATTTAGTAAAATTAAAAAATTTCCGTTGTTTTGACATCAAAAATATGAACATATCTTGAAAACTATGAAAAAGTTTACTACAACGATATATTTAATATAACATCGTTGCTCAAAAATGAAAAAAACGCAATCAAAATTTAATTTTGTGACTTTCGATTCAAATATCTCCGCTGCTTTTTTATACATTTTGTTAGGTTTTTTTTTTGTCTTAAATCTTCATCAAAGTGCTATGAAAATCTTATTGCAAAAATACCGTTAGTTTGATATATATATTTTAAATATTTTTTTCAAAAAAGGTATGAAATTTTGGAGTTTTCCTCTAAATAAGGCTCAAAATTTGTTTTTGTTGTAAAAATAATTTAAATTCAAATTCGCAAATTTTCAACTCTATTTAAAAACTTTAGCATTTTTAAGCAAAAGTTATTTTAATTTTACGCAAAAATTAAAAACCATTTTTGTGATTCAAAAAACAAGACCCTTGATTCTTTCGAACAACATTTTTTTTCAAATATTGTGTTTTTATATTTTTGAAAAAATATACAATCTAAAAAAATAATTTTTTAGAAAAAATTAACTTAGTATCTCTTACCAATCAAAAGTTATAGCCAATAATCTATATATACAAAAAGCAAAACGCTGTCTGTGTGATGGCTGTAAACTTCAAAATTACTGAGCCGATAGAGCTGAAATTTTGGCAGTATATTTTTTTCAAGTGCGAGATGGTTTACATTTTTGCCACAACCCCTTTTGCCCACAAATCAATAAAAATGCTATATTTCCTACGGTTTTCGTCGATTTAGCTACATTCTGGTAATTTAGTCTGTATGCTCATTGTCGGCAACTGTACTAAAACTGGGTATGTCCATGGTCCATCTACTAGAAAACTGGGATGGGAATTATATAAGGGGGTGTGGCTCCGCCTATACAGTTCAAATTTGTTAGCAAGCTTTGAAAGTAAAAGTAGCTGTATTTACACACAGACTCAAAATGGAGTTACTATTTGGTGATCTCCTGCTACTGGGAAACTGAAACGGGCAGTGGAAAATGACAGTGGTGTTAAACTATAGGTATAAGAAAAGTTTCTAATATAATTATTATGTTGCGATATAATTACAGGGTGCAGCAACGCGCACCGGGAAAAAGCTAGTGTTATTATATTTGAAATGTAATTATTTTAATTTTTGCTAATATGTTTTATTATCATAAATATATTAATTTCTTTATAAATATAAAATCTTTAAAAGCTTTGCACACATAAACATTCTCACTCTACAGTTGTAGAGTGTAGAGTGTAGAGTGAGTTTACAAGCTCATATTGAATATGATACAGTTGTAGCACGCTGCACAAATAATGTATGGAACACATTGAATATATTCAGCGTACTTAACATTTGCCAACTGGAAAAAAAAAAAAATTGCTAAAAAGCTTTTATGTTCGTAAAGAAATAAATAAATTTATGATAATACTACAAATTAGAAAAAATTAAAATAATAATATTTCGTTTTTATAAGATAAGCGCCGAATTTAAAGTTTTTATATTTATAAAGAAATTAACATATTTATGATAATAAAACATATTAGAAAAAATTAAAATAACAAAATTTCCAATATACCAATATATATAAATAAATTATCAAATTTTACCAAGAAATTAATAGGAAAAGTAATTTAAAATTATTTTTTACTTTATACACTGAAAAGAAAAGTTTTAAAATTGACGATTTATTAATTTAATTTCATGAATTTCGTGTTTAAAAAATAGCTTGCAACAAATTTCGTCAAAGTAAAAGAAAATGGATTTAAGGGGGCCATATAGGTTACAAATTAAAAAATATTTGTTAGGGAAGTTTTTTTCATAAAAGACAAACAGATATCGTTTTCAAATTTTGCGCATATATTTATTTACATTAAAAGAATAAAAAAATTTTTTTGAAGCTGTTTTTGACATTATTTGATTTTTTAAAAAATTCCAAAAATGTACAGGACGGTGTATAGGATATCACCAGTCTGGAATATCTGAGGAAAAAAAACCAAAGTGATCCTTGTTTAAGTGGCTATCGCCTGAATAAGGATAATTTTTTTCCGTCAAAAAAAAAAAAAAAAATGACGGCCGATTTTGTAACTTCGAAAATCGACTTTTTTCAAATTTTTTTCAGAAGGAGGCTTGTCATAAAAATTTTTTTTTGTATACTTTAAATGTTAATAAATATATGTGCAAAATTTGAAAATGATATCTTTTTTCCTTTTATGAAAAACATTTCCGAAAAAATTTATTATTAAAACTTGTTACCTATATGCCCCTTAAAAATTTTGAAAAACATGAAAAAAATGCAAATTATGAACACATTTTTTTGAAACATTGTGTTAAATTTTAAGCTAATGATTCTTTTTCAGTGTAGTGATTTTCAAGTCTGTTTTTTTTTTGTTTAAAAGTTTTTTGATGGGTGATGTTACATTTTTTCTTTTATTTTGTTCTGGGTGATTTTTCGTTTTCGATATTTGACCTGTTGGGAGAGGGAGTTGGGTCTGCTTTTTTACATTTTTCTTGAGTGAAATTTCTTTTTTTCTTTTTGAGGCATTTTCCATTTTTGGGTGACTTTTCATTTCTTTTTTTTGAGCGATTTTTCTTTTGGATGATATTTTATGGAGCCATCAAATTTTACTGATTCTTTGTGAAATCTCATTTTGAAAAATGGTCTAAAATTGTGGAATTTTTTTTTGTCATTGCATTCATACAGGGTGTTTTTTTTAGAGGTATAGAACTACGAATTGAAATAAAACACAAGAAAATCGTTTTAATGTCCATCAATTTGGCTTTATTGGAAGGATAATTTTATGCCATTAATGTTTAAATATGATTTCGGGCATGTGGCCGCCGCGGTTGGCTCGAATAAAGCCAATTCTACAGGTCCAATTTTCAACCACTTTTTCGAGCGTATGGGGCCGTATGTCGGCATTAACGCCACGAATGTTGGCCTCCAAGTCCCCTAACGTTTCTGGTTTGTTGGCGTAGACGAGCGACTTCACATATCCCCAAAGAAAATAATCCAATGGTGTCAAATCACACGATCTTGGTGGCCAATTGACAGGTCCATTCCGCGAAATTATGCGCCGTCTTGTTGGAACCACAACTCATCCACATTCATGCCATCCAATTCGGGAACAAAATAGTCGGTTATCATGGCTCTATACCGGTTTCCATTTACGGTAACTGACTCTCCAGCATTATTTCGGAAGAAGTATGGCCCAATGACTCCACCAGCCCATAGAGCACACCAAACAGTCAGTTTTTGTGGATGTAATGGCGTCTCAAGGATCTCATGTAGATTCTCTTCACTCCAAATGCGGCAATTTTGCTTGTTGACGTAGCCATTCAACCAAAAATGATCCTCATCACTGAACAAAATTTTGCGATGAAAATCAGCATCGAGATCAATCTCATCTTCGGCCCATACACCAAAATCACGACGCATTGCATGGTCTCGCGGCTTTAATTCTTGCTTAAGCTGGATCTTGTAAGGTCGCAAGCTAAGATCTTTGCGCAAAATCTTCCATAAAGTTGATGGACAAAGCTCCAATTGCTGTGCACGGTGGCGAATCGATTCATTCGGGTCCTCTTCAACATTTTGCTCTACAGCGGCAATTGTTTCTTCGGTGCGCACTGTTTGACGTCTCTGCGGATGCGTATTATCACATAGAGTAAACGTAGTGCGAAAACGACCCATGGTTAACCGAATTATGTGCTCTGATGGACGATTATGTCGACCATAAAATGGACGGAGCTTGCGGTAAACTTCGCGAACTGAACCATTATTTTCGAAATAAATTTGCACGATTTGCAAGCGTTGTTCTTTTGTCAACCTGTTCATGATGAAATGGCAAACCAAACTGAACATAAATGACATTAGAGTTGCCAGATTTGACCACAAAATGCCAGTTTTATCTCTATTAGAAAAACAAACCCCTAAAAAAAAAAACACCCATTATTATTTGTAAAATAATATTTAATATAATAAATATATCTAAGTTCACATGAAAAATCTTTAAAATTACATGAAAAAAGTGCACCGACTTTTACCAATCGCTCAACAAACTTATACATTTTCAAAATACAATTTTATATATAAAATTAATATATGTAGGTCTACAGAAGGTGCCCTAGGTATATAGTACACATCTTTAACATTATTTTTTTAGCATTCCGACCGAGTTTTGTTCTAATTGGCAAACCTTTGTATGTACCTTCCATATACAATCATTTAAATCATTAATATAGGTTTAAGGAGAGTACCTTTAGGGTCAATCTGATTTCAGAACACATTCATAACTCCATTTTTTTAGCATTCTGACCATGTTTCCTTAAGCTCGATCAACTTTTGTATGTACCTCCCATACAAAATCAAGTCAAAAGTTAATATAGGTCCAAAGCAGGTACGTCCTAGGGACTGACTGACTTCAACTATTTTTTAAATTTTTCTTAAGTAGCTGTAACTTACCAAGCATTCAAAATTTTATTACCACTTGAACACTCTTTCTATTTTTGTCCAACTTTTTTATGGGTTCAGTCTACTGTGCGTCGTACAACTAATTGCATTTCAATTTCTTACATGAGTTTTGAAAATAATAGATACTTTCATCTGGATACACACCACTTGGTATGCCACATTTATAATTTTTAAAAAAATTTCGGTCTTTACCATATGTCTACTTATTAAAATCCACATTTCATTCATAATTCATCGATTTAATTTTGTGCGGCATAGAAACAACACGGTAGTATGCTGCATTCTTCATTAGTTGCAGGGAACTGCGGTACTGCGCTACTTTATTTGAATTTTCGGGAAAAATTTCGATAATATATATTTTTATTTTGTGACACATTTTGTGACACAACTCGAGAACATCACAGCACACTATCTGAGTTTGAAAATAAAATTAATGACGAAACTGATTTCACATTAAAACAATGAACACCTCATAAAGCTGTGCAGCACATATTAGCACACATTGAGCACATTGCAGCACATGCAACATTTTTTAATAATATTGTAATTTAAAAATATTGGAGTTAACGCACATCCTTAGCGGCATTGCAAAAGAATTAAATTAAATGCAGTACACTTTTAGGAGCAACGCTTAACTTCCATCTGCTGTAGTTCTTTATTTTTTAGATCTCATGCTAAGCATCTTCTTTTATTGCATCTTTAACTTTTAGGTTTTTTTTTTTTTGTTTTTTGTTTTCGAAATATTTTTCTCCACTACTGCTTCGGAATAATTATCGTAAAATGCTTTGAGCACACTACAGTGAATGCCAAAGAAATTGGAACGAGCTCATAAAGTGAAGTGTTGTTGTTGAGTGACGCAAAGAAGTCAGTAAAAGAGAAAGGAACAAGAAAAATACGATGAAGAAGAAAAAGAAGAAGTAGAAGACAAAAAACTATCAGCGTAATTGTAGATACTCGTACCTACTCGTTGTACAATTTAAGGCAAGAATGCAACAAAAAAGAAATGAAACCCTAACACTACAAAAGACTTGAAGCAACAAATTGATAGAACTTTTATAGCATAATTTTGGGAGTAAGAGTGTGCTTACAAATTAATTTCAATACTCAACAGTGCTAATTTTGATGTTGTTGTTGTTGTTGTTGCCCCTAGAAACAGCAAAGAAAGAAAATGAAAAAACTTTTGCAATCTGGTAAAAATTGAGCATCTCTTAATATAAACATGAACATTAACATCCACTCACTAGTGTGCGCGGGGGAAGGAAACTCACTCGGGTGTTTGTAAGTGGACCAAATGACAGGCTTTTCTGCAAATGATGCCATTTTAGAAACATTTTGTTGTGCTGTCGAGAAGAAGTTCTCGTGCTCATGCTAAGCTTGTAAGCTTGTGTTGTCGATGCTGTGATAACAGCTGCTTATGTTGTTTGTTGTTGTTGTTGTTGTAGTTTTTGGTGTTGGCTTAGAAATAACATAAAAATACGAAGTAGGCGGGAGAAAAGAAGGCAATTAGGAAAACGCATTTAATTAAGTAAAGTGCATAAATAGCGGCTTTGTGGCATAATCATTAGATAGGCGTGGCCAATTTAGTGCTGTTGTTTATTATTTCATTAGCAAGCTTAATGCTTAAGGATATGTTTCAGAATAGAGAGATGGCAAGGTGATTTTCTTTAGATAAAAATATCTTGATTTGTGTCGGAAGTCACAATGATTTCAAAGGATTATATTCAACCAATTGAGCTCAACTATTTCTTCTAGTTTCAATTAATTTTTAACAATTTCTTAAAATCATAATTTTTTTTTAATTTTATCCATAAGAATCCAGAACGCATTTAATTCAAACTTACTTTCCTAATGAATTCGCCACCAGTTCTTTTGCGTTGAAGAGAGCCCAATGAACGACAAACTTAAAATAGAAAAAGAGTTTATTTTGACGTCAAGCGGCGAGCTTTCTTTCTCTTCACTTTTTGCGGATCGTTTATATGGAACTTTCTTTGCATGGCCGACAAATAGATACGGAAAATCGATCGTTATTTTTCGTTTTTGTTCTCTTTCTTTGCTCATGTGGAAACGTAACTGAATTCATGCCACAGTGTCAAGGAATAAAAAAACTACCCAAACAATGATGAACATTTTGTCTTTCTCTGCTCTTTGTGCGGATCTTCTACGTGCATATGAACCCACAATGGGTAAAATACATCATCCATTATTTCTCCTGTTCAAAGGGGGTAGATTTATATAAAAAATATTCGGTGCACTTCTTGTCCCTACTTTAATTCATTAAAAAAAAAGAAATATGAATCACAATCGCTTGAAAAACATGGGAGAGAATCGTTTCTAACTGTTTTGCCTACGCCTGTTTATATATAGATTAAAACGGCTCGGCAAAGTACCATTTTGCCATCAAACCTCTCATTATAACCTAAAACCTGAAAACTAATAAAAAAAGCATTCATGGCTGCCTCCACTTTGAACTCTATCTTTATGCCTTGCTCTTAGCTGCATTTAAAGCTTTCGCAATAACGCTCTTCATGGGCTATCACTACAACAGCCAATGGACGAACGTTTTAATCATGCCCATGCCATTGAACAGGTAGACAAACTTTAAATAAATGTTTTTGTTATAAACACATTTACATGGGAAAACTGCAAACTAGTAGCATCACACTGCATAGCCATTAAGAAGAAAGCCAGTTAACAGCAACGCCTGCGACACATTCTCTGGCTGTTACCAATTCTTTGCTTTACTGCTTTTACTGCTTTCCACATCCTCTGCTCAGCTGGCACATTCAATATGTGTCACGTAATTACTATTGCCAAGGACATGATAGGAATAAACGGGCACAAAATTGTCAACTCAGACAAACAAACGTGGTGCTGGTGCATGCATGCATGCATGCTTGTTGGTCGATTCTTGTACAAGTGCTGACATTAAGCAGAGTGCAGCTTTTTAAGTTTGGTGCTGGACACAGGTAGAACGCTTAAATGAAAAAAATACGATGCTGCTGCAAATGTCTAACTCCTGACTAATACGGTTGGAAATTTTAGGAGAGTGAATATGTGAGTGTTCGTTTGAGTGTTTTAAATGCTGAAGGCAGCTTAGAGCTTAAAGCATAAAAAAAGTCAAATTTTTGAGGGATTAGAAAATATATGAAATGCTTAAAGAAATTATTTTTTGCTGAGATGCATACGTTAGTTGTTATTAGACGTCTGCTATGAAATCAGCTAGTCAGTTAGCCTGTTAGCCAGTTAGCTATTTAGCCCATTAGCCAGTTAGATAGTAAACTAGTTACGCGGTTAGACTGAAGGTTAGTTCTTCAGTCAGTAAGTTTTGGGATGGTCGATCAGAATTAATTTTAAATAAAAATAGATACAGGGTCAAAGTCAAAGGGAGTTAGAGACATAATCCGAGACTTACCGGTTCGTAAAATTGTATAGAACTATCTTACCCTTGCCTTGTTCTCGGTCAATTGTGTACAAACTTAATAACACGCACAACACAATTGATCATAAGAAGCTAGGTCAAAGTCCTTTCAAGGGCTGAAATTACCAGTTATTTATTATTATTTTATTTATATCGTACCTTTGCCAACGTCGGATATTTTAACAGTTTCTATTTTGTAGTTTGTCGTTAGTAACTTTTTGTCGTTAGTTATTTGTCGATTGTCGTGTGGAGTCTTAAGTTCACTATTTCGAATTTTTATTTTGTAGTTTTTTATCGGTCGTTAGTAAAAAGACATTTGTCTTTTGGAGTGTATCGGTTGCGTATTAAAGATTGTTCATTAACGATTGTTGCTTGTCGGTTGTCGCTTTTCGATTTTTGGTTATTTTGTTTGGTTGTTGAGAGTCTATTGTAGAGTGCCGATTGTTGTTATTTTATTTTTAGTTGTCAATAGTTTGATGTTGATTGTCGTTTGTCGATTTTTTTTATTGTTGGTTGTTGATTTTCGTTCGTCACTGATCGCTAGTTATTGTTTATTGTTTGTTTATTGTTTATTGAATATTGAATATAGATCCTTAAGCTACAAGATACAAGGATATCTTAAATTTAACAAGCTTAAGTCACGATTTGTATTATTTTGAGAGTAATAAAATTTGAATTAAAAAGTTTAAAATAATTTAATAAATATAAATAAGAACAAAATTAAGTTTAAATTAAGCAAAACATCAAATTTTTAAAAGTGGATGAATTAATAATTAAATAAAAAACTAGTGAAATTAGGTCCAGTTTAGAAGGTTAAAGTCTCTAGGAGATAATATAGGGTGTTTTTTTAGGGGTTTGTTTTTCGAATAGAGATAAAACACAAGAAAATCGTTTTAATGTCCATTAATTTGGCTTTATTGGAAGGATAATTTTATGCCATTAATGTTTAAATATGATTTCGGGCATGTGGCCGCCGCGGCTGGCTCGAATAAAGCCAATTCTACAGGTCCAATTTTAAACCACTTTTTCGAGCATATGGGTCCGTATGTCGGCAATAACGCCACGAATGTTGGCCTGCAAGTCCCCTAACGTTTCTGGTTTGATGGCGTAGACGAGCGACTTCACATATCTCCAAAGAAAACAATCCAATGGTGTCAAATCACACGATCTTGGTGGCCAATTGACAGGTCCATTCCGCGAAATTATGCGCTCATCGAATGTTTCCTTCAATAAATCGATTGTAACGTGCGCTGTGTGGCATTTAGCGCCGTCTTGTTGGAACCACAACTCATCCACATTCATGCCATCCAATTCGGGAACAAAATAGTCGGTTATCATGGCTCTATACCGGTCTCTATAATGGTAACTGACTCTGCAGCATTATTTCGGAAGAAGTATGGCCCAATGACTCCACCAGCCCATAGAGCACACCAAACAGTCAGTTTTTGTGGATGTAATGGCGTCTCAAGGATCTCATGTGGATTCTCTTCACTCCAAATGCGGCAATTTTGCTTGTTGATGTAGCCATTCAACCAAAAATGAGCCTCATCACTGAACAAAATTTTGCGATGAAAATCAGCATCGAGATCAATCTCATTTTCGGCCCATTTGCAAGCGTTGTTCTTTTGTCAACCTATTCATGATGAAATGGCAAACCAAACTCAACATAAATGACATTAGAGTTGCCAGATTTGACCACAAAATGCCAGTTTTATCTCTATTCGAAAAACAAACCCCTTAAAAAAACACCATATAGAAACTTAGTATGTATAAAAAAAAACCAAAAGGTAGAGTAAAGGTAAGGCGAAGCTAGTTCGAGATGTGATATCAAATTAAGTACTAAAATGAATGAAAAGGGATTTTTTATATTGATCTGAGTTACTGATGGATAGCATGTAAGTTGGTAATGAATTCCAAAGGCGAATTGCGTAGATGAAGAATTGTCGTTCTGATTTTGAGTATTTATGCCTAAATGGGACCATTTGATTTATTCTTTTGGAACGCGTGAACTTTAGACGTATGTGTAGGTAATGTGGTTAATTAGTGTAGACAATTTTGTGCAGTTGCAGCAAAGAACGCATGTTTAGAAGATTGTCAAAAGAGATTCCAAAGATGAGTTTCGCATATGAGGAGACATTGCGCTTTAATTGCGCTTTAAGCCATATATATATATCTAGTGATATTATCAAAAAGTACATTTAGTTTTTGTCTGCACATACAGTCACAGTTGGCGTACAGTTCACATCCGTAAAGCAGCGTTGGAATCAAATACGTTTTAGCCAAAAGTAAGCGTATTTTTTCGGCGAGTAGTACTGTGTCACCCAAAGCGAATGCAACATGCTATAAGACTTCCCAATAGCACGAAATATGTGATCATTCCATGTTAAAGTTTTATTAAAAGTTACGCCAAGGTTTTCAACAGTATTTACGAGCTCAAGCTGTGAGCCACTCAACATAACTCTTGGTAAATATGCATAATCAAGGCGCTTTTTATAGATGACCATACATTTAGATTTAGAGGGATTTAAGCAGAGATCGTTTTCTTCAGCCCAAGTTCGAACGTTTTCTAGTTCTTCGTTGAGCTTTGTAACGCAAGAGTTTATGTCATTAAACCCACCGCTTATGTAAAGCTGGACGTCGTCTGCATAAATGTGAGCGTGACAATTCCTTAAAACTCTAGGTAGGTCGTTAATATTCATAATAAATATCAGTGGCCTTAGCACGGACCCTTTAGGGACTCCTCTTGGCACTGGACGGACTTCAAAAGTGAGATTACCAATATTTACAGCTTGCGTTCTATTTGTGAGATATGATTTTATTAGATTAACCGTAGTGCTTGAAAAATTAAAGTTACTTATCAGTTTTGTAAACAATATTCCATGGGTAACTGAGCCTTTGAATGATCAAGAAGAGAAAAACAGGGAAGTTTTTTTGCTGTTTTCCATTTTAAAGGAAACTTCGAAGTGGTAAAAATAGTGCTGAAAAGGTGCTTGAAGAATGGTAACAATGCTGGCAAGAAAGCTTTAATGAAAACAGGGTACATTTCATCAAATCCTACAGCATTTGATTTCACCGACTGGAATGCTTTCCATGTCTCAGTCCGACTCACACAAGAAAAGCTCAAGTGATTTGATTAAATGCTTATATGCTTACATGATTAAAGCCCGGGTCAGTTTGGGATATTGCTTGATTTTCTTTAATTCAAGAATAATTTCATGACTATTGTGTTGTTGATGTGTTGTTTGTGTAGTTTTTACTCTAGTAGTCGTTTGTTGGTCGTGAATTATTTTTTAAGTTGTCAAATTGTCATTTGTAAGATGTCCTTTGGTTTTTTCCGGTTGTTGTTTATTAGTTGTCGATTTTGATTGTTGATTGTTCTTTTTCGTAAATAATTTGTTACTTTGCTGTGGTTCTTCAATTTATATATAATTTTTGTTTTCTGTCTGTTTTCAGAGCAAAATGTACCCTTTGTAGTCTTTTTGCTGTACATAGTTGTCGGTTATTGGTTGTGAATTGCCATGTGTTTATTGTCTTAAGTAGTTTTGAAGTTATCGCTTGGTGTTTTTTTATTGTTATCCTTTGATTTTTACCGGGTATTGTTTTTAGTTGTCGGTTGTCGGTTTTTGCTTGTCAATTATTCGTTGTCAACTGTCATTTTTCAGAATTCATTGGTTGCTTCGCTTTTATTGTTTAATGTGTTAATTATTTTGAGTCTATTTTCAGAGCAAAAGCTGCCTTATTACGTATTTTTATTGTAGTTTTGATTGTCAGTTGTCAGATGCCCATTGTTTTTTGTCATTAGTCGTTTTTAAGTTGTTGTTTTATTTATTTATTCTCAATAGTTGCAATAAGTCGTTTGCTATTTGCCAATTTTCAATTTGTGTTTGTCGCGGACTGGTTTTCCATTCTTGTTTGTCGATTTGTTCTGTAGCTTGTCGTTTTTCTTTTGAAATTGGTGGTTTTTCTTTAGTTCTCAAATTTGTAACAATTTACAAACCTCTTTTAGAGCAAAAAGTTATTTTTCATTTAGTTTTTTTGTTGTTGTTTGTCGGCTATCGATTGTCGTTTGTTTGTTGTCAATTGCTAGTTAAATATGCTTGTTTTCAGTTCTTATTTTGTCAGCTGTCGATGTTTAGTTTTCCATTGTCGTTAGTCGTTCCTCGATTTTCCATCGTCATATATCGTTTTTTGTTAGTTATTTATTGACTTGCTTTATTTCTTCAAATTTTTATTAATTTCATGACTATTTTCAATGCAAAAGGTGTTTTTTGTCAGTTTTTTATTGTTGTTGTAGTCGCCTGTCGACAGTGGCGGATCTAGGATTCGCCAAAGGGGGGAGGGAGGCTGAAACTACTGTTTTGTATGCCAAGGCGGGCTGAAACGTCTTTTTGGACTTTTTTCATTTTTTTCCCATACAAAAAATTCTCCAAGGGGGGGGGATAAAACCTTTTTAGCCCGTATGTAGATCCGCCACTGCCTGTCGAATATAAGATGCCACTCGGCTTTTGTCGTTAGTCGTTTTAAAGCTGTTGTTTGTAAGTTATTAATTGTCATTTATTTATTATTGGTGCAGACGTCTTGTGCTATTTGTCGTTTGTCGATTTGTGTTTGTTGATTTTCGCATGTCACTTTATGGTTTATAATTCTCGATTGTAAATTTGTACTGTCGCTTGTCATTTTTAGTTAACGAATTATTTGTTTTGCTTTAGTTCTTCAAATTTCTAACAATTTTAGAGGTAATATTAATTTTTTTTATGTAGTCGTCGTTTGTTGGTTATCAAGTTATAGGTTATCATTTATAGTCATTTGCTATTTTTAGTTATTGTTTTTTGGTTGTCAAAATTTTTATTTTTCGATTACTGGCTGCTGATATTCTTTTGATGATTTTTTTCTGTCTTTTTTCTTTTTTCGATTGACATCGGTTACTTTGCTTTGTATCTTGTTGTCATTTGTTTGTTGCAAGTTGTCATTTGCTATTTGTCGGTTGTCAGTTTTTGTTTGTCAATTGTCGAATGTTGGATTTCGTTTCCTGTTTATAAATTTTTTATTAGACATTTTTACGTTTGTTTAAGTTTTCAATTTCCATTTTTAATTAATTAAAAATTTTCTTTTTGCGTAATATGTTAATTTTTTGTTGTAGAAGTCGTTTGTCGGTTGTCGATCGTCGCTTTCAGTTAATTTTTCAAGATGTCTTGGTTGTTGTTTACCGGCTGTGGATCTTAGGTTGACGATTATCGATTATTGATTGTCGATAGTCGTTGTCGCTTTTTATTTTTCGTTTATAATTTTCGTTTTGTAACTTGTCGTTTTGTTTTTGTTCTTAAATTAATAAACAATTTTATATCTGTTTTCAGCCCAAAGGTCTTTTGTCATTTTTTCAAAACTAGTAGGTCTCGTTCTTGATTATTTGTGTACAAACACATTTTATAACACGCACAACCCAATTTGATCATAAAAAGCTTAGACAAGGTCCTTTCAAGAGCTGAAATGGCTAATTTTTTATTTTTGTTTTTTTTTATTTTTTATTTGTTGATTGTCTATTGAGAATTGGTTTTTGTTCTTAGTGGCTTATAAGTTTTCTAGTGTTGGTTATAGGTTCTGGCTTATTGTTTATCGTTTGTTTGTTTTCGATTGCTTGTCGATTAATGATTGCCGTTTTTTAAAAATTTGTTTGTCGTGTCCTTACAAATACTACTAGATTCTTGTCGATAGTCTTAATTTCTATTAATTTTCAATTATCCGTTGTTGTTACTTAGTGTTATTTACCAGTAGGTGTTTGCTATTTGATATTTGTTGTTTCTCATTTATTAGTTGTTGCTTGTCGGTTATTGAGTATCTACTGTCAGTTGTCGATTGTTACTTGTCGTTTGTGAATCGTTGCTTTTAATTTATTGTTTGTAGCTTATAGTTTCTTTTTTGGTTTTTGCTTGTGTTAAGTGGTCAGTCGTTTGTCTTAAGTCGTTTTTAGCTAATTAGTTTTTAAAAAAGGTTCTCTGTTGTCGATGGTTGCCTAACGTTTTTTTAATTTTCAGTGTTTTATGTAATTCTGTATCAACTATCACATTTCCTTCATGTTTTTCTTCATTTGACGGTTGTCGTGTCTCGGCTGTCGGTTGTCGTTTGGTAACGCTGTTGGACGATTGGCGTAAGTAATTTGTCGGTTGTTGTTTTTACATTGTCGACAGTCTGTTGTCGATTGTCGTTTGTCGATTTTTCGTTCGTCATCGGTAATTTTTTTCTTCAGTGCCTTCCAATCTAAAATTTCAGATTCAATCTAAATGTTCTGTTTTTAGCTTAGAATTTGTGCTCTTTTTTATATATACTTTGACGCTTTTTCAGCCTTTGAAGCAAACCTGGAATATGTTTATATTAAAAAATATTTTGTCACAAAAACAAAAAAAGAAACCTACATGGCAGCTCCAATATCCACCTTTTCAGCATAGCTACACGTTCACTTTTCCATTTAAAAAAGTGTATTTCAAAAACTTAAAAAAAAGGTTTTGCGAATTCAATTTAAAATGTCAGCATGACTTGCAGGAAGCTCTTGGTTGCTGGAAAACACAGTGAAAACTACCCAAAAATAATGACTAATGATGCATAAATTTGCACAGCTTCCGAAAGAAGCAAGAAGAAAAACGCATGAATAAAGAGATTCAAACAGCAGCACCAGCAGGGGAAAAAAAAAATCCCAGCAACTTTACAGCGACGATCAATAACTAGGGAGTGAAACTTAAAGGAAACAGAAATAAATGAAGCGAAATGAGTATCACGCTGCAAAAAACAGACGCATATTTAAAAGAAATGGTGGAATAGCACAGTATAGATGTGATTAAATTAAGAAAATAAATAAAGAATAAAGCAAGAAACAGGACAACAAATTTTCATTTCATCAAATTGGAGAAGCAGCAAAGCTTCTGTTCAAGCATACAACAATATAAAAGCGAGTCAGGATGAATAAAAATATAATGGTAAGAAGAAGAAAAAGAAGAAGAAGTAGAAGACGAAATGCATCTTTTGTCGTTGAGAGAAAACTAAACACAATTCATTTTGCAAAATCACCGAACCTCATTTCCACCCATTCCTACCTCTCACCCTGACTCAAAAAACTAATGCACGGGAATTTCTCAGCGAAACGTCATTATTTATGTGTCGCGCTACGAAATTTCGCAGCATATACAGCGTCAGGACATTGCTGCTGCCTTGCGAGTTCCTAACGAGTTTCGCTGCTGCTGCATTGAGTCGCGTTGGCTTGCACTCGTTCCTACACGTTTATGTTCTTCAATTAATTTCCATGCCATTGATTCGTGCTAGTTGCACAAAATTTCAACACATGCACACATACAAACAAACAAACAAACAAACAAACGCACACTTTCATCCTTAGAAACTCACTCACTCAGTTACTCGCACAAAAGCACAGGAGCATTTTATTACCAAGCAAGGATTTTAATTAATTATGCTACTGTTACGTCAGGCAAGATGTCTTGCTTTGCTTTTCTTTCAACGCGTTTTTTTTTTCTTTTCTGCTTCTGCCTCATCGCTTTTGCTTTGTGTGAAAACATCAAAACGCTTTGCTTAGCGGAAATAGCAAATTTTTATTCAATACTAATAACAACAACAACAACAACAACAACAACAACAACAACAACAAAAACAACAACAACAACAAGGACAAGAGCTATTTTTTGAGTGTTGAAATATTTTATGTCTCTTGGCATGATGCGAGCAAACAACGAACAACAGCAACAAATAACGTGGCCATCATTCTTCCAACCACTTTGTTGTTGAAGCCAGGCGGTAACATAATTTTTTATTTTATACTTTCAAAGTTGTGTGGCTTTGTCTGCGTGGACAGGCTGCAGGAAACGACAACGGCTGTTATGGCTGTCGTTGCTGATGCCGCTACCGGAAATGATGCTATTGACCCTATTAGCGTGTTAAAAGCAGCGAGGTTAAGTTGTGGGCGTATGTGTGCGTGGGTGGTCGTATTGTTGTTGTTGTTGTTGTTGTTGTTTTTGTGCGAAGCGTGTTAAGTAGATGGGCTGAATTGGAATACTTTGTTCGCTGCTTGAAGATGACAAGTGAAAATCAGTGATTTTGATAAGATATGGAGGGAAGAAAAAAAAAAAGAAACGTTTGATGCTGTTGGAGAAAGTCATTAATCATTAAAGCATGAAAAAAATATTGATAACTACTTAAAAAAAGCACCATGCGGTAAATATTTTTTGAGTTTTAGCTCAACTGTATTTCCTTTTGTCATAAACAATAATTTAGTATCAGTAAATTTAAAAGCTCCATTGATGCATAAGTGATGGACATTTAAAGATGCCGTCCATTTTTGCTTCAATGTCTTCTTACTTTATAGGCCCATATTAAACACAACACTCTTTAACACCAATTTATTATAATCGGAGGAGGTATTCTGGAAATTTTTATGACTTAAAGTAAAAGCCAAAGGTTATGGAAGGTTATCGCTGTTTATAAATGCATACTGAGTTAAAATTTCAAAAAGGTGAATGAATATGGTGGACCTAAGAATATATAGTCCTCAATAATTTCAGTAAAAATTTCGATTTATGCGTTTCTTCAGTTGCTGAACATGGTTTTGAAGTTAGATTTCTAAAATTTAAAATGGTGGATCCAATGTGGCGTACAGTTGTTTATGGGTGGAAAAAGTCTGTTTTTAAAGTTTACATGTCTCAAAATATAAACATGCTAATTTTGAGAAAAATGTTTAAGTGTGAATTCCCAAATCACAGATTTTAATTTAAAAGTTTAGTTTTTTTTTTATAAAATTCATGAAAGTCGGGTAATTTTAAAGCTATAAAAAATTTAATTTTTTAACTAAAATAGAACAAAGAGTTTTCTGAAAAAAATTTCTGAATAAAAAAAAAAAAAATTAAATTTCATAAGTTTTTATATTGAATTGATCAATTTACAATTTAAATTAATTTTAAAGCAAACTAAAAATTCAGAGATAAATATTTCTGTCCCGCCACGTCAGGCCAAGGACCAAATAGTATCAACGTAAATGGC